>WSYH01004948.1:0-48444 GCA_036426205.1 Ascaphus truei
GCAATACTTGAAGGGGGCGTCCTCCCCAAACTGGATGCAGGGAAGCAGCGAAACCCCCAGCCTCCAGGCTCTAAGAAGAGAGAGTGAAAAGCAACCCTCTCTGCTCTAAATACCTGTTCTAGTGATTAGGAGTGCAGGTGAGGGAGAACTAGATACATTGTAAACTGTGGTCTGGATTTTCCATCCACCAGCCTGAGTAAATGTGAAGCTGTGGAACGGAAAATTTTGCACTATTCCTGCACTTTCTGACCAAAAACCAGGCACAAAGCTGCCTAATATCTTTGGACTATGTCACAATATATATATAATTAGATTCACCATTCACCATTTCATTAGTCCTTAATGTTAATGAAAACAAAGGAAATTGTTCACACATTTAAAAAAAATGATTAAACACACTTTGTGGATTATTCATTAAACTGCCGTGGTGCTGCTTCGCACGGAAACTCCTATTGACTACAATGGGGGTTTGGTGTGACAGTGCCCCAATCGGCACTATTGCAGTTTAATGAATACGCCCTATAGATTTCTCTCTTTTTTTAAATTTGAACCATTAAACCTATCAACCTATCAAACCCCGTGGTGCTGTGTTAGGCTGCGCTTATAGTAAGCGCGACGTGACTGGAGCGACGTGGCGGCGCGACATTTTGTAGCCTGTCAAATTGGATTTTTCAGAGGCTGTTGTCATATGTGACAGCCTCTGAACCAATCAATGGCCAGGTCACTTGCGACGTCGCGGCAAAGCGAAATACAACTTTCGTGGGTGGCGACGGCGATGGGTGATGTCATCCTTTGCGTCGCTGTCTCGCGCACTATAAGTGCGTCCTTAGAGTGCAGACTATTTTTTTTACCACAGGGGTTCTCAACTCCAGTCCTTAAGACCAACAGGTCAGGTTTTCATGACATCCCTGCTTCAGCACAGGTGGCTCAATCAGTCCCAGCTTCAGCACAGGTGGCTCAATCAGTCCCAGCTTCAGCATAGGTGGCTCAATCAGTCCCAGCTTCAGCTCAGGTGGCTCAATCTCCATGCTTCATCACAGGTGGCTCAATCAGAGGCTCAGTCTTCGACTGAGCCTCTGAATGAGCCACCTGCGCTGAAGCTGGGATATCCTTAAAACCTGACCGGTTAGGGGGGATTGATTACAGGAGTTGAGAACCCCTGCTTTACAACATATACTAAGCCATTTGCTGGAATACAAATGTGTGTGTTAGAAAAAGTTGATGACAGTGTCTCAGGATTGGAAATCAATCTACATTACTCCTCCTTTATGTTTACCATCTAATTTAAAGGGAGATTAATTGTGCTGTCGTGGCCTTTTAAACATTGACATCTGCACAATCATTAAAAACCATTAGGAATGGGAGGAAGTATTTTCCACGGTTATACAGTATGAATCACTGTATTGGTTTGGTTTGAATGGGATCTGGAATTGTTGTTACAATAGGAAGTAAAAACAAATAAGGTTCATGGTGCATAATGGGAGCTTTCTACATGCCTTGAAGTCCCTAGAATATATGTGACCACGTCCACAACACTACATAATACAGTACTATAGGAGAAACATGTACTGATGCAACTGCAAGTTACAGACTGCTTGCCTTGAGAATTCTGCACTTAATTCCATCTCACGCTGCGATATTCCTGCAGTCAGACTAATGGCCCGTCGGATTAACACAGAAAGGGTCCCTGCTTCTGAATGAGACTAATGCGGTGTGCATCTTACTGGGAGCCCTGCACAGGAATTCTACCGGGAGCCCTGCACTGTGAATCATACACAGGAGCCCTGCACATGCATTCTGGGGTCGAGGCAGGCAGCAGGCAAAGGGTAGTCAGATCCGGTTCCGAGGTCGAGGCAAGCGGCAGGCAAGGGGTAGTCAGGTTCTGTTCCGAGGTCGAGGCAGGCAACAGGCAATGGGTATTCAGATTCAGTCCCAAGGTTAAGACAGGTAGCAGGCAAAACAAAGGCAAGAAGATATACAGGGGAAAAAAATGGAAAATACAATAGTGCAGACTGTATAAAAAATATATGTGCAAACAATAGTCTCTAAATAGGTCTCACTCACAATGAATCATGATATAGACGTATCAGAGATCCATCTCTCTCTGACAGGAGCCCTTTGTAATGGAAGCCCTCTGATGATTGAAGTTTTAGAGCTGTATATCTGGTGGGCTAGATCTGTCCATAAAGTACTGAGTGTACCTCCCGAGGATGGTAGAAAAGAAAGAGAGCACACAATAGTGTAGTACATAGGGGTATAATGTGGCACAAAAAGACATATAAATAATGCACTCACATTTGTACAAAATAAATGGTACGTTGGAGAGGACCATTGGTGACTCGTGGGGAGAGGCCGGTAATTCAGTCACTAGTAGATCCTTCCGCATACGTCTCATCCGCTAGCGTCACGTCCTGTGACGACTGCAGTCAGGGTGGAAGAAGTTGCCTGCCACTCCGATCTCTGCGACTTGCCAGCACCTCCTCGCTCCAATTCTCCGCACACAATGTCCTCCAAAAGCTGATTCAATTTTACGCGTTTCATAGATGTTGCCACTTCTTCAGGAATCGTATTGGTTGACCCCAAAAGCCTCCCATATATATAGCACAACCAGATACACTATTGGCTAATCTAGGGGGCTTGACATCAATCTATTTATACACATGAGCGTAATATACACAATAGGATTGGGATGAGTGTATAAATATACATACATTTGCATGTCATTTCCCAGAATCCCTTGCTGCAGTGGAAGTGCTGTATGCTGGGTGATAATGGGGAAAGGCGGGGTTGCAGACCTGCCTAAGACATGCAGATGAGCATATAGTTATATTTGCATATTTGCTTTCCTGTGGAGGGTTTTTGTCACTTTTTTTACTCACCATAACTTAACTCAGTATTATGGTTTAGCCTATCCCATAGCCTCTCTTGCATTCCCAGTAAAATCAACCCCACACTGATGAGACCCATCAAGGTCGAAACAGCTGTCTGTGGGTGGTTTTCTGGTTATGCACCTTAACCCTGGCTGTGCTCAAAGCTGTGACCATGCAGCAAGCTTAAGCCTATAGGGAACCATGTTAAAAATGGTTTTTGAGGCAAAAAGTGACACTGTGTGCTCATTTGCATGTCATTTCCCAGAATCCCTTGCTGCAGTGGAAGTGCTGTATGCTGGGTGATAATGGGGAAAGGCGGGGTTGCAGACCTGCCTAAGACATGCAGATGAGCATACAGTTATATTTGCATATTTGCTTTCCTGTGGAGGGTTTTTGTCACTTTTTTTACTCACCATAACTTAACTCGGTATTATGGTTTATAGGTTAACAGTTATTATATTATATATTTTTATCACATTTATTAATTTCACTATTAGAAGCGCCCGGTGTCAATTTTTCTTTGTTAAAACAAAGGCAAGGCAGAGCTCAGATAAGAGAAGGTACAAGTACTTTGCACGAGCAAAGTTGGATAGCAACTGTCTGCTACTTAAAGGCCAGAGGCACCAGCTGGCAATGAGATCCAAAGCAAGTCTTTCTTCCTGTCAGGGGAGTAAGGGCAGGTTTTGCCAGGAAGCAAGATGGCCATTGTAGCTTCGGACAAGATGATGTCACTTCCTGTCAGCAGTCATCCTGGATGTTCAGACAGATTCCTTATAGTATCCTTAAAGTATCCCCCCCTTCAGTGTCGAACTCTGGGGCGTCTAGGTCTTGTTATTTCCGGCTAATAACTGTGGAACACCTCGACTAGGGCTGGAGCATGAAAATACTGAGACTTCACCCAGCTTCTTTCCTCAGGACCATACCCCTTCCAATCAACTAGATATTGTATCGATCCTCTGGAGTTACGAGAATGAAGTATCTGTCGCACCTCGCATTCAATTTGACCCTCAACATTTACTGGACTAGGAGGAGGAGGATCCTCAGAAAAGCGATTCCTCACCATAGGTTTCAGGAGAGACACATGGAAAGTGGTGGGAATTTTTAATGAGGAGGGGAGCTCCAGCTGAAAGGTGACATCATTTATCTTCCGAATTATGTTGTATGGACCAATGCACTGTTGTCCGAGTTTAGCAGATGGGTGGCATAAACGGACATTTCGCCTTGAAAGCCATACCTTATCCCCGATGGACTATGGGTGTGATGTCCTCCAGTGCTTATCTGCTGATCTCTTTTGTCTCTCGGTAGCCGAGCGAAGGGTTGCCTGAATCCCCTTCCAAAAGTCCTGTAACTTCTGTGCCCTAGTATCAGCAGCTGGGAAACATACTAGTGGAGAATGAAGGGGAAGGGTACGGGAATGGTAACCCCAAGCTGCAAAAAATGGGGAACAGCCCATGGAGTCATGTGATAGACTGTTGCGGGCAAACTCTGCCAGTGGTAGGAGACCTGCCCAATCATTCTGATGGTCGTTAGTATAGCACCTGAGGTATTATTCCAGGGATTGATTGGTGCGCTCAGTTTTCCCATTAGATTGTGGGTGGTAAGCAAATGAAAAATGGAGATCAATCCCCAATCGACTGCAAAATGCCTTCCAAAAATTTTAAATAAAATGACACCCCCTGTCTGAGATGATCTGTAAAGGCAGTCCATGCAGACGAATTACAGTACCTCCTTGTTGATGTCTGCCAGTTCAGAAGAGCTTTTTTAGGGGTACAAAATGAGCATGTTTTGTACTGTACAATGGTAAACAATAACGAAAATTGTAGTCATGTCTGGAGAGGGTGAAGTTCCACAATAATGTTTATGGAAAGGTGCGTTCAAGGACTGGAGGTTACAGGCAGTGACTAAAGAAGGAAACAAGGAAGTGTTCTGGGAACTATAGTTCGGCACACACTACAGGCCTAGACGAAGTCCTGTACCTCTGTTTTTAATTCTGGACACCAAAAGGTCCTCTCAAGGAGCTCAGATATTTTCTGAACCCCCTGGTGGCCTGCGAGTTTGGATTTGTGTCCCTATTGAAGAACCTCCTGCCGAAGGAGAGGGGAAAGAAGAGTTTGGATGGGGGAATGGTTATTCCAGCGGGGATCTTGGTCTGGGCTTTTTGAATACGATGAAGAATCGTAATAGCAGACACAATCTTAGATGAGGGAATGATGGGACCCTTGTCTGTCTAATCAGTGTCATCCGTGGAGAACTGGTGTGATAGGGCATACGCCAATACATTTTTGGAAACTGGGCGGTAGTAGATCACGTAATTAAAGTGGCTAAAAAAGAGTGTCCATCTATCCTGGCGAGTGTTTAACCTGCGTGCCCCCTTGAGGTATTCCAAGTTTTTATGATCTGTAAGAATCGTGACTGGAACAGCGGTTCCCTCAAGAAGGTGTTTCTATTCCTCCAGAGCCCTTTCAACGGCTAGAAGTTCATGATTTTCCACATCATAGTTGTGTTCAACGGGAGAAAACTTTTTAGTGAAGAAGGAACACGGATGTAGCCGACCCTGAAACTCACTTCTCTGTGACAGGACTGCGCCAACGTCAGATGCATACACTTTGACGATAAAAGGATGATGAGGATCGGGGTGTTTCAGGATGGGTGCAGAGGAAAAAAGTTTCTTGAGCTTCAGAAAATCCACCTGAGCCTGCAGAGTCCAGTTCATGTGATCTGCCTGTTTTTTTGTTGTGGCTGCGATTTTGGAGAAATCCCGAATTAATCGCCTGTAATAATTTGCGGAGCCCAGGAATCTCTGGATGGCTTTTAATCCCTTAGACACTGGCCAGTCCAGAAAAGCAGCAACCTTGGCAGGGTCCATTTCTATTCCCTGGGCAGAGATAATGTATCAGAGAAAAGAAAGACGGGATTTCTCAAATTCACATTTCTCGAATTTAGTGAAGAGGTTGTTCTCCAGGAGGTATTTAAGGACCTCCCTCACCTGCTGATGATGATGTTGTTCCAGGGTTTTAGAATAGATGAGAATATCTTCAATGTATACGATAACTTAGGAGTCTGACATGTTTCTGAAAATTTTGTTCACGAAGAACTGGAACACTGCTGGTGCATTGCATAGGCAGAAGGGCATCACCAAGTACTCTTAGTGGCCATCCCGTGTGTTGAAACCAGGTTTCCACTCGTCACCCTGCCTTATCCTTATAAGGTTATAGGCCCCTCTTAAATCGAGCTTGGTAAAAAATGTTGCCCCATGTAGACGATCAAAGAGTTCGGTGATCAGAGGAAGAGGATACCGGTTCTAGACAGTAATTTTGTTCAAACCCCGGTAATCAATACAAGGTCTCAATGATCCATCCTTCTTTGCCACAAAGAAAAAACCTGCACCAGCAGGAGAACAGGATTTGCGAATGAATCCTCGCTTCAGGTTCACTTCAATGTATGGCCTCATCGCCTTGGTTTCGGTTCGGAAAGAGGATACATACGTCCACGAGGAGGAGTTATCCCAGGAAGGAGATCGATCATACAATCAAATGGTCAATGCATAGGTAATTCTTCGGCATGCCTCTTGTCGATGACCCGCTTTAGGTCAGAGTAACAGGCCGGGAGACCGGGTATGTCCTCCAGTGCAGGTAGTAGAAGAGTACCCCCAGGATGACAGAGTGAAATACATTTGCCATGGCAGGCAGATCCCCAAGTTATTATCTGACCCGAAATCCAGTCAATCTGGGGATTGTGGGTACGTAGCCAGGGAAGCCCTAGAACCACATTGATGGCTGGTGAATTGATGACATCTAGCTGGACGATTTTGTGGTGCAAAACACCAACTGTAGCCCTGATTTGAACCGTCTCTTGTGATACGACCCCCAATCCCAATGGTCCACCATCAATGGAAGAGATACCTAGGGGTACGTCCTTCCTTTGGAGAGGAATCTTGATCCGTTGAGCGAAGGCCTTATCCACAAATATACCAGCGGCTCCGGAGTCCATGAAAGCCTTGGTTATCACAGAATTGAATTGCCAGGATAGGCAGATGGGGACCATCAAACGACAAGGAGATGGGGAGAAGGTGCAGATACCAGAGGAAACTCCCTTACTTGCTCTGGGCATGGGCGTTTCCCGATTTCTTAGGACAGATTCGTACCATGTGACCCTTCTTGCCGCAGTAGAGGCACAACCCCAATGATCGCCGATGCTGCTTCTCCCTTTCTGTCAAACGCAAATTACCCAATTGCAGGGGTTCTGTTGGATCTCCACGTGGAACCGCTATGGGTACCAGCTTTGCTCCCTCATATGCCAACCTATTTTTAGGTTGGTGGGAGTCGGTCCACGTGTTTGGAGATAACAATCCCTGTCGACAATTTATCACTTTTTATAGACGGTACATAGATGATTTGATTTTTATTTGGGATGGAGGGGTATTTCACTTTTATTTTTTATTGAATATCTTAATCACAAGGATTTCAATTTAAAATTCACTTATACGTATGATCTTCATCATATACAATACTTAGATTTACTTTTATTTATTAATATTAATATGATGATCAGTTCAGATGTATACAGAAAAAATAACTCACGTAACACTTATTTGAGGGCAGACAGCTGCCATCCCAGGTCTCTTCTCAATTCTATTCCTAAAGGACAACTCATATGATTAAAACGAATATGCTCTAATAATGAGGACTTCCTTAAACAATCACAGGAACTCCTAACTAGATTTGAAGAAAGGGGCTATTCAATTTCAAATCTCAAGGGGTCATTTGATGAAGTGGCAGGCATGAGAAGGGATGACCTTCTGGCTAAACATAGAAAAATAAAGAGATCCAGTGATACTGGGATGGTAATAACCCAGTTTTTGTCACCCAACATAATGTACAAGCAAACTGTATAAAAAATATTGTTAAAAAACACTGGGGTATTTTATCTACAGACCCATTGTTAAAAAAGGTTTATATAGAGGGCCCACGCTTCGTATTTTAAAAAGCTAAGACTATAACGAATTATGTTTCCAGAAGTCTTTTTTCTTCTTCCAACCTCACACAGGGTGGTAATCTTCCTAAAGGATGTTTTAAGTGCTTGAATTGTGTTTCGTGTGCTTATATGGAATCATGTTCTAGTTTTGTATCATTTAATACAGGACAACAATTCCCTATCATATCATTTATAAACTGCAATACCACATTCACATTCTATCTTTTCGACTGTGGATGTGGTAGGCAATATTAGAGGAGGTAATAGAATGGAATTATTAGACAAAATGGAATTTTACTGGATATTCACCTTAAATACCAGAATACCAAATGGTTTAATCTCGGATTGGGATCTGAGCCCATTTTTGCATTAAACTGACTGCATATTGGATAAATTGAATAGAGGTGACATATTTCCTGTTCTGAATACTAAGTATGTACAAATCATATATAGTTCTTGTTGGTATACTTCTCTCTCAGTGATAGGTATTATGGATTTTCAATACCATTCTTATTATTTTTTTATAGAGATTTATATAAATGGTATTGATAAAATAATTACATGATTATACAGTATGATTATTAAATCATGTTATTTAACAACTTTTTTTATGTTTATATCCAATATCTCACTCTCGATTTCTTTTATGCATCAACTACTTAGATGTGATCTGAACGATTTTGACCCTATATTCTCATTTGTCTAAATTCATGTTTATATTCTTTTTCTAATTTGAGAATATTGGGGTCTAATTGTTCATTACAATATGCTTCTCAATTTAAAACTTATTTGTATGTTCCTTAGTTTATATCTTTTTTCTTCTTTTTCTTTTTCATTTATTATTAAATATTTTATATGATGTGTTCATGTATTGTTCTGTTTTTAATGGTTGTTGAGATAAAGGCATTGTACACTGCCAGGTCTTTGTTATCAAGCAAAGTTTTTCTTGTGGGGATTATGTTTTGTTTCCGTGTTAATAAAGTTTTTGTTTGTCTGTTTACGTGTATTGATGCGCTGACGTCACCACCCCGTGCCGCGCATGACGCGTCATTCGTGCCGTGTTCAGGCAGCGGACGGAAGGGGACAGATGGCGGGAAAATACAGGTATATCAGATACCTGGTAAGTGAGGATCAGTATGCACCTTGATAAAGAGCATGTCGCTCGAAACGCGTTGGTGGGGGCCCGTGGGCTCGTTTTTGTAGCTGATGCTCTGATCCATTAAATGTTTTTATTTATGGGACACACTCTCTTGCAGTTTTTTCTTCTTTTTTCTACCGTTCATAGTGGTGCTCCAACTTTCCTTTGCCTGCCTGTTTGGATTTCGTGGAGAAACGGAAGCACACACCTGTGGAGGAACATCACACAGAAGACCACACAGATGTGAGTTATATTACTCTTGTACACCCTATTATTTGTCCACATCGATGCTTATATGTCTGGACACTAGCCAGTGGGAGTTTTTACTATTCCTGAAGTGGAACTCCATCCAGCTATTCGATTATCTGTGGATAGTGGTGTAGTCATTATTTGACAATTGGTCTATACATTCATGTGTGATACTTCAAGGATTTTCACAGTGGATATTCATTGTACTCATTATGTGCTTATTTAAGCTATTTATCTTTGTTTGAGCACCATACAGCTTTTTTTCTCTTTGCTTCCATTGGATCTCCAGGCATTTCATTGGAAGGAGCCTGAATAGGTGGAGTCAGCGGAAAAGACCGGAATCTGTGAGCACAATCCTGCTCCTGATGTCTCTCCCTCATCTGAAGGTCCAGGAACATGCAAAGGGCGATCAGTTCTTCCAGATCTGCGGGTAGGTCCTTGTACGTCAATTCAGCCTCTCCTCAATGCCCTGATGGAAAGCAGCCTTCAAAGCCCCGTGGTTTCAATCGGTCTCTACTGCCAGGGTCCTAAACTCGATAGCATATTGTCCCATAGTGCGGGAGCCTTGTTTTAACTGTAGTAGTGCAAATTCAGCGGAAGCCGCACGGCTGGGGGTATCAAAGATTTGCATTAAAGCGACGGAATCATCCAACAAAGGGTAACCCTTTTCATAAAGAGGTGACGCCCAAGCTAATATTTCATCCATGAGGAGCGAGAAGATATATGCCACTAGAGAGCGGTTGGAAGAGGAGGAGGACGGTTGTGTGTCGAACTGCACCTGGCACTGGTTCAGGAATCCTCTGCAACCCAAGGGGACCACTCCATTGCGGACAGGAGTAGGGATCCGAGGCTCCCTTAGGAACACAGATACTGGTGCAACGTCACTATCTAAAGACGCGGGCATAGATGGGGTCACGCTGGTGGTACTGAGGTGACTGCACAGGGTATACAGCGTAGTGGAGATTGAATCCAGTTTCTGATCCAGCGTAGCTAGATGGGTGGCAAGGTTTCCCAGAAGTTGGCCCTGACGGGTAACAGCGTTCGCTACCTCTGCAGGGTCCATTGCATGCCTTGTGCAACGTGTAACATTGCTGACTGCAGGACAGGATACGGACCCACAGGGCAGAGGTAGGGAGTAATACACTGACCTTGGCCTGGGATAAGAGGCCTGGCATTCAGGGGTAATCAGGTCCGGTTCTGAGGTCGAGGCAGGCGGAAGGCAAAGGGGTAGTCAGGTCCGGTTCCAAGTTCGAGGCAGGTGGCAAGCAAAGGGTAGTCAGGTACGGTTCCGAGGTTGAGGCAGGCAGGCCGCAAGCAAAGGGTAGTTAGGTCTAGTTCTGAGATCGAGGCTGGCGGCAGGCAAGGGGTAGTCAGGTCCGGTTCCGAGGTCGAGGCGGGCGGCAGACAAGGGGTAGTCGGGTTCGGTCCTGAGGTTGAGACAGGCAGCAGGCAAAACAAAGGCAAGGCAGAGCTCAGACAGGACAAGGTACAAGTACTTTGCACGAGCAAAGTTGGATAGCAACTAACTGCTACTTAAAGGCCAGAGGCAGCTGCTGGCAATGAGATCCAAAACGAGGCTTACTTCCTGTCAGGGGAGTAAGGGCGGGATATGCCAGGAAGCAAACTGGCCATGGTAGCTTCGGACAAGATGATGTCACTTACTGTGAGCAGTCATCCTGGATGTTTAAACAGATCCCTTATAGCGTGGTCCTCCAGCGGCACCGTGACATCACATGGGATCCGATTTTCACTCTGTGGGACAGCTGCAGTGAGGCGAGATGGGTGAGTACTAGGGTATATAGCAAGGTAAGTGAAAGGATTATGAGCACTGCAAAAAAATGTATCAGGCTGGCGGCAGCGTGCAGAAGAAAAACTTTATTGTGGCATACAAACGACATACAAAACAATTCTCTGACGCGTTTCGTCTTTATGACTTTATCAAAGAGTGCTTTATGGTAACCAGAGATGTGCCCTAAATAGCCAAAAGTTCCCACGCGAGGATGGGAGTACCCAGGCGCATCTCACCTACCCTGATGTTATTTTATCTCCACGACTTAAAGATTTATGCAAATTTGAAAAGGGACGGCCTTACCAGCGTAATGTGGAGGGATTAACTCTATTGCTGCTGAAATAATGAGAAGGTATAGAAAACAAGTAATGAGATTGCACGGAACATATGGTGTATTTCAGGCAATCACCTAGCTTTCAGACGCAAACTGACATATGGAGAACAACACATTTGACAAAACATATACATGAATGGTGAAATGAATGATACATAAAGTGAAAAAATATAAAAATAAAAACATATTATACATAGTAAATACATAGATACATAACCTAACATTGTTGACTATATTGATGTACTAATATCAAGAAAAATATATATATATAATAAATACAGAATTCCATCAAAATTGTTTTGTATGTAGTTTTAATCAGGGCTTATAGCCAACAATAAAGTTTTCTTCTGCACGCTCCGCCCGCCAGCCTGATACTTTTTTTGCAGTGCTCATAGTCCTTTCACTTACTTGTATCTACTGCTGGGACGGATGCACGCCATGAGGGGAGCAGTGGTGGAGTTCTTTCCCCCGGACCAAAGGTACACTGGCACTAGGAAGGCAGCTATGTGAGTTTGCTACACTCTCTTGCGCTGAGGACCGCTGGAAACACGTGACCTGCCAGAGAAGGAACCGCCGGATGGGACATACATTCGGTCAGGTTAGAGGTTTTCTTTCTTTATTTACAGCGGTTTGTCCCAATACAGTGTCTGGTTACATCTGCTGTCACTATCTGTTGCTTTATTACATGACCTGGGGATTAGACTACCCTGCTCGTGAAGTATTTAACCCTGGATTCCCTGAAGACTCTCTGTTATATTTAAGTCTTCACCGACGCCAGTTTAGAGCACCCAACTAGGGAACACCTCCCTTACCAACCTGTATTTCAAAGGTATTGTGGTAGCTCATTGTATTGTTCGGTACGGATGTTTATGGACTGGATCCAGTGGTTCATTTTTTCTATACAATTTTCAGGCTGGTTTTTTGGCTTCTGTGCACACTAATTTTATTTATATCTTTTCATATTTTGGATATTATTCCTTTCACAATTACTGAGCATTTGGAGTTCTTTTTAATCAGGACTGTTATACTGGGACTAGTTACCTACTGTTTATCTATGGATGACACATTAGAAGATTTTGTTCAGGAGGATGGAGCAGACACTTGTATTTAGATGCAGTGACCACACAAAACGAAGCAGAAAAGCTGAACATGTTTTCGATGAAACCGGCAATGTGTTTTGTGAGGAATCATCAGATTTGGTGACTTATTTTCAAAGGTTAGAACATCTACTATCCCTTAACATCAGACTATGGTGGGACATAACCTCCTTGGATAACTATGTGAGAGTTAACAGAATTCCAAGGGGGTTACGCATTAAAAAATCTTCCACCTTTGGCTTTGTTAATAAGGACTTTGAAAATAAGTGGAGGATGGCTCTGGATGAATGCTCCTTTAAACTTATAGGATTGATTATAACTCATAAGAAAGACGAGAGATCTGCTTTGGAAAAAGAAATTAATGAGTTGAAAACCAAATTAAAATCCTTTAACAAAATGGAACATTTTACAAACAATGATCTTATCCTGTCCCAGAACATAGATGAGGTGGAGAATACGATTTTGGCAAAGAAACAGTCTAAATTTGAGAGGGATAAGCAAGACTATCTTAGACACCAGGTGTACTATTGGGAAAGGACCCAAAATCCAAATGTTAACCGATCCAGAGGCAGATCTAAATCCCCACAGAACAAATCTAATGATAGAGGCAATCAGGGTAAGGGTGCCCATCATCCTACCCCTAAGAAATCAATACTTAAAAACAAATATGCTGAAGCCTCTAGTGCGGATTCAGACCTCTCAGAAGGGGAAAATAGAAACACTTCAATTACATTTGAAAAAGATAAGCATGATGATCTCTGGAGGAAGAAAAATCCAGGAGGGGTATATCGTGATTCTTCCAATTCAGACCGAATGAGTCATACCATTCATACCAGTGAGGATGACATAAGACCATCCACCTCTTCTTCTGCACCCGCTTTTTTAGGACGCGGAGGTCAAAAAGGAAGAGGGGAATTCCAAAGAGGGGCCACGAAGAGGAATAAGTACAATTGATGGAGGACAATGTTATAAATATTTCCAACATTACATTGACTTTAGATCAACGTAGACTCCTCAATAAGGGGCTAAACTTTGCTCCACAAAGTAACTTTAACCTCTTCTATACCATCATAGACTTACAGTGTTTCACTCGTAAACTGGCCCTAACGAAATTCTTTTCCACAGGTAATGTTCCAGCAGACGAATCAGGAGAGGTTCCGGATACCACTGAGAGGGATAATCTGAATGTTTGTGACATTAATCTACATAGACAAACTCTTTCATATAGGGAGCATTGTGCGGTTGCTGATTTGGAGGGTCTCCTTGATGACCAAGTTAGTAATCTACCATCCTATGATCTTTCTACTGACTTTTTCCAGCATGAGCATACTGGCTTCAAGAGGAAATCAATCTTCTGTGCCAATAATTCTAAGGGTCCCTTCATCTCTACTTTTGAGAAACTAGTGGAGAGGGACCTTAGAATCTTGGCAGAAGGGATTATGATTGGCCGCCCAAAGGGGGATAATCTGTCGAGGACTGAAAGACAGGAACTTGCAAAACTCCAAAAATATAAATCACTTATCATTAAAAAAGTGGATAAAGGAGGGGCAATTGTTGTTCAGTCCTCGGAGGATTATAATAAAGAATCGCTTAGGCAGTTAGGAGATGTTTCTTCATACAAAAAACTTAATGCTGATCCTACCCATAAGTTCCTTGAACAGCTTAAATCACATCTTGAATTGGGAGAGGTCCTTTATATTCTTGACCCAAAAGAGTTGGGTTTTCTGTACACACCAAACCCAATCATACCTATTTTTTATCATCTCCCAAAGATCCATAAAACCCTGATGCAGCCTCCAGGTAGGCCAATCGTGTCAGGCATTGGATCTTTGGGAGATGCTTTATCACGTTATGTAGATTTCTTTTTGCAGCCTTTAGTGCTAAGTCTACCATCTTTTATCAAAGACTCCAGACACTTAATTGAAGATTTAAAAACAATAAAATGGAACACCAATTGTATCTGGGTCACGATGGATGTGCAATCTTTGTACTCCATCATAGACCATAGACAAGGCATTGAGGCTGCACAACACTTTTTAAATAGATCTGATCTCTCCCCTGCACTTTGTGTATTTCTGATTGAATCTATTACCTTCCTACTCACGCACAACTACTTCTGCTACGACTCACAATTTTATTTGCAACTCACTGGCACTGCAATGGGCACGTCTTTTGCACCGTCTTATGCGAATCTTTTCATGGGGTTTTGGGAATCACTTTTTATTTATAGCGATTTGAATTTGTTTAGGCAGCACATTCTTTTTTATCGACGTTATATCGATGATCTGTTTTTCATTTGGGAGGGTGATGCACATACTCTGGACTTATTTATCCAGTCTTTAAATTCTAACAATTATAATTTACACTTCACTTACGAGCACAGTAGTAATCACATACACTATTTGGATATTCTTATTTATATTGACATTAGGGGAGAGATACAGACTGATGTGTACAGAAAGCCCAACTCAAGAAATACTTACCTTATGGCTAACAGTAACCATTCTTTACCCCTCAAAAAAGGAATACCAAAGGGACAATTTATGCGCCTTAGACGGTTGTGTTCAACTGAGGATAATTTCACAGAGCAGGCCCATTTACTGATTACTAGATTTAAAAACAGGGGATATCTAGAAAAGGATCTAGTAGAAACTTATACCCTAGTAAAAGCTATGTCAAGGGAATACCTTCTCTCCACAAATGTTAATAAAGAAAACAAATGGAGGAGGGTGGACAAATCCCAACCTGTACCATTGTTCATCACAAGACAGAGCAGTCAATCAAATGATATCCGTTCAATTATTGAAAAGCATTGGGATACCCTTAAATTAGACTCTGACTTACACAACATTACAAATGAAAGGCCCAAATTGGTTTTCCGTAGAGCCAAATCCCTGTCGACTCACCTGTCACCTAGTCTTTTCTCGTCACAAAGTGTAGGTAAGATTAGTAACATTCCAAAAGGTTTTTTTCAGTGTGGACAGTGTAACATGTGCCAATACGCTAGACCCACAAAAGTAATTGATTGTCTTCAACCCAAAACCCAAAAAACAATTCAGTCCTTCATCAACTGTAATAGCAGCCATGTTGTTTACATGATTAGATGTGGGTGCAATAAGACATACATTGGTCGTACAATAAGAGCCTTAAAAACTCAAATTCAAGAACATGTACGTCTGATAAAGAAAAAGGATCTATTGCATCCGGTTCCTCAACATTTTTCCTCTTGCCAACATGGAGGCTTAAAGTGTTTTTCCTTTTTGGGACTTGAACATGTTCCTAATATGACAAGAGGTGGTAATAGACTTAAAATGCTTAATCAAAAAGAGATGTCTTGGATTTTTTGCATGGACAGCCTCCATCCACAAGGTCTAAATGTGGATTGGGAGCTGGCCCATTCTTGTAGACTGTTACTATAGTAGATATTCCCTTATTCCTTATTAATTTAATTGTGTATCCCCTTTATTTTTATAAAAGGGTTTGATTTAGCATGCGATTTAACATGTGGTTCCATTCTGCTTAATACGAATTGGCATTAATTTATCCTAAATGTTGGAATTATTACTAACTCAATCTGTGTTTATGAGTGATAGTAAAAATGTCTGTGATATTCCATATGCATTTACTATGTGGATGATTTACCCCCTTTAATTGTTTTAGGAGCTTTATGGCAATTCTCAGTGTTCTAATAATCAATGTGGAATATCCAATTTAGTGCTTAATGTACATATGGTTATTATTATTCACAGACAGCAGAATTTCTAGCACTTATGGTTTCCCTTACAATTATACTGTCTGTTACCAGAACACCTGTAAATGAAATACTTCATATTATTCTGCTCATTAGTCCCCTTATAACACTCCTGTTTTAATAGACATATTAATAGACATAGGATTCTTTACATGTGATACATGTTTTTTAATTATTAGCACATTTGGTGATATGAGTCTTTTATATAGTTATGATTCAGTTTTGATGGAATTCTGTATATGTATATATATATATATATATATATATATACATATATTTTTCTATGATATTAGTACATCAATATAGTCACAATCTTAGGTTATGTATCTAAGTATTTACTATGTATAATATGTTTTTATTTTTATTATTTTTTCACTTTATGTATTCATTTCACCATTTCATGTATATGTTTTGTCAAATGTGTTGTTCTCCATATGTCAGTTTGCTCTGGCAGCTAGGTGATTGCCTCTAAATGACACCATATGTTCCTTGCCAATCTCATTACTTGCTTAATACCGGTTCTCATATTATTTCAGCAGCAATAGAGTTAATCCCTCCACATTACGCTGTGAGAGCCGTCCTTTTCAAATTTGCATAAACTCTTTAAGTCGTGGAGATTACATCATAGGAGGGCGGGTACTCCCATCCTCGCGTGGGAACTTATGGCTATTTAGGGCACATCTCTGGTTACCATAAAGCACTCTTTGATAAAGTCGTAAAGACGAAACGCGTCAGAGAATTGTTTTGTATGTCGTTTTAATCAGGGCTTATATGCCACAATAAAGTTTTTCTTCTGCACGCTGCCGCCAGCCTGATACATTTTTTTTGCAGTGCTCATAGTCCTTTCACTTACCTTGCTATCTACTGCTGGGACGGATGCACGCCACGAGGAGAGCAGTGGTGGAGTTCCTTTCCCCCGGACCAACAGCTTACCGGCACTAGGAAGGCAGCTATGTGAATTTCTACACTCTCTACCGTGAGGACCCGCTGGGAACACGTGACCCACCAGAGAAGGAACCGCCGGATGGGACATACATTCTGGTCAGGTTAGAGGTTTTCTTTCCCTTACAGCGGTTTGTCCCAATACAGTGTCTGGTTACATCTGCTGTCCCTATCTGTTGCTTTATTACATGACCTCCCAGCGTGTCCCCGTCACCTCTGCTCCCACGGCGGCTCTCCGCTCCGCTGCCCCGCTCCCTCAATGCCTTACCTCCTCCTCAGCAGACAGTTCCTCCACGGTGAACGCCGCATCTGCACGCACGCGATTGGGGCGTGCGCACGGCAGCCTTACAGAAGGCGCGCGCCTAATCCTCTTACCTGCCCTTCCATGCTACTGGCTCCTCCACTCATCGGCTGCAGGCTATTACCAGGTATCTTCCCCCTGTCTCCCTTCCTGCTTACCTGGACCTATCACTGCAGCCACTCAGTCAAGCCTCCGCTCCACCCCTTGCTACCATTGGCTCTCAGCCCTTTATAACCACTGTCTGCCCTCTCCGACGTCGCTCAGCATAGCTTCTCTGTGGCTCCCGTGTACAGTAACTTGTGCTTAGCTCTCTGTTCCAGCTCCTTGTTCCTGACCCTGACTCTGTTTAGATTTCCCTGGTTTGATCTCGGCTTGGCTTTACTACGTGTACCTCTCTACCCCTGGACTCTGCTTTGGATCTCACTACACTGCTGTCTCCTGCCCCTGACACTAGGCTCTTGGATATCTACCTGTCTACTTCTGGCAACCTGGACTCTGCAAGTATTAACGTTAACCCTTTCCTCGCCAGGCCCGGCAACGCAACTTACCACATTCCGGGCATGCCCTCGCTGCTGTGGGTGCGTGTTATACCCTTACCCACCTCAGTTCTGGGGACTGGCCAGATCTGCGGGCATACAGGCATTACATTATTCTGAGCCCAACAAACGCAGACCCCCCTGAGGTGGGTTCAGATGTTACTATGGATCACTGGCAATTTTTGAGCGACCAAGTTACCGCTGTAGCGCAAAAACTTTCTTCACTCTCCCTGCGGGATTCTCCTACTGTACCGTCCCCTCCTGCCCCACTTCCTATGGAACCATGTATTCCACCTCCTAATCGGTATGCTGGAGACCCCCTTACTTGCCGGGGATTCTTGAGCCAGTGTGATGTGCAGTTCGAAATGTCCCCATCTCGGTTTCCTTCAGGTGGCCTACGTCTATGCTCTACTTACTGGTGACGCGCTCACTTGGGCTTCTCCCCTCTGGGAACACCGTTCAGACCTAACCCAGGATTATCCCAAGTTCCGGCGAGAATTCCAGCTAGTCTTCGATATGCCGGCACGTAGGGAGACTGCCGCTTCTTCTTTGTTTCATCTTTCCCAGGGTCGCAGGCCGGCTGCAAGATACACGGTGGAGTTCCGCACCATCGCTGCAGAAACCCAATGGAACGATGAGGCTCTCGCCGCGGCATACTGGCAGGGTTTGTCTGAATCCCTCAAGGATGACCTCGCAGCCCATGTGCGTCCTTCATCTCTGGAGGGACTCATTGCTCTCAGCATCCGGATGGATCAGCGCATCCAAGAACGACGCCACGAGCGCCAGCATCCTCGTTTACTGTCTCCTGTACCTGTTTCTCCTAGTCTCCTCTCCCGGCTCTTCCTGTGTTGGATGTCCCTGAACCAATGAAAATCGGTAGCCAACTGCTTCGGGCCGCTGAGAGAACCCGCCGCCGAGATGAGGGACTCTGCTACTACTGTGGTTCCCCGGAACACCAGCTACATCGCTGTCATCTGAAACCGGTAAACGAGAACGCCCAGTAAAGGTAGAGGGGCTTCTACTGGGTACTATTTCTCCTTCCCGCTCTTTTCCTAAAGAGCTACCGAAGAGAATACTTCTTCCCATAACTCTCGTGGGTCCCAATATCAAGGTAGAGATTGAAGCCTTCATCGACTCCGGGTCTCATGGCAACTTTTTGGATCATGACTATGCCTGCAATAATTGTATCCCATTAGTCAAGAAGAAGTCGCCCTTCGGCCTGGAGGCTATCGACGGTCGCCCGCTTCAACCTGCCTTCATTATTTGGGAATCTATTCCTCTCACCATGACCACCGCGGATGTTCATACTGAAATCATCATCTTCGATGTCTTTCACTCTCCCACTGTCCAGGTCATTCTGGGACTGCCGTGGCTCCAGCTTCACAACCCGCAGATTGATTGGACCAATGAACTGCCTATCCAGTGGGCTTCTACTTTGGAGAAGACGGTTCCTTCTCCTGTGACCGTGCTCGCCAGCCTCCACGCCTCCACTCCTTCTCTTTCTTCCCTGCCAGAGGTTTATCATGACTTCTCGGACGTCTTTAACAAGACCCATGCTGAAGTTCTCCCTCCTCGCCGTCCTTACGACTGTCCCATCGAATTAATTCCTGGAACCATTCTTCCCAGATCTAAATCGTACCCCTTGTCTGTCCCGGAGACCAATTTCCCTAATTAATATGGATGTTAAAATATATGCCAAACTACTGGCCAATAGATTAAGTCTTATCCTGCCCAGACTCATTCATCCAGATCAAGTCGGCTTTATAATGGGTAGACAAGCTGCGGACAACACCCGACGAATCATTGATCTGCTAGAAATAGCCATTAATAAGAAATTAAGCGTTATGATGTTGAGTCTGGATGCCAAAAAAGCATTCGACAGGATAGACTGGCCATACTTAAAACAGACGCTTGGGGCCTTCGGCTTTGGGGAAAGGGTGAGTGGGGCGATAATGTCGCTATACTCGGGCCCCGCCGCCAAGGTCATACATCAGGGTTTCCCCTCTAATTTATTTCAAATTAAAAGCGGCACACGACAGGGGGGCCCATTATCCCCCCTGTTATTCGCCCTATGTATGGAACCTTTAGCTGCGCAAATCCGTAACAACCCGGATATTTCAGGGATTACGGTGCATTCACAATCACATAAGATTGCCCTGTATGCAGACGATATACTGCTGCTGATCTCCAAGCCTCTAACCTCCCTGCCGAACCTATTTGACCTGTTGGATAAATTTAATAGAATATCAGGATTCAAAATAAACCAAACCAAATCAGAGGCCCTGAATATCAGCCTCCCAAAGGAAACGGAAAAGCTACTGAGTCTGAACTTTAATTTCAATTGGCAACCAAAACATATTAAATATCTAGGGGTCTACATCACCAAAGATTACAGGGGCATCTATGATGCTAATTACCCCAAGCTAATCAAGACACTAAAAGCAGATTTAAAAAAGTGGATGCCCTACAAGATCTCCTGGATAGGTAGGATACATAGTGTCAAGATGAATCTCCTCCCCCGTATCCTATATTTGTTTCAGACTCTACCAGTGCCACTTAGACTGAAGTATATAGTCTCACTTCAGTCTGATATCTCTGAGTTTATCTGGGGAGGGAAAAAACCGAGAGTAAATAAGACAATTATGAAAAAAACCACGCTGACAGGAGGCCTAGCGGTACCTTGCCTGGTCTCTTATTACAAAGTGGCGCAATTGTGTCAACTCACACAATGGCAGACCAACCCCGATCTGAAAAGATGGGTGGATCTGGAAAAGAGGGCTTGTGCCCCATTAGAGATAGAGAATTTGCTATGGCTACCCAAAACAGCTATTAAATGGGCTGAACGGCCGCTCTCTTCGGTGGCCAACTCACTGTCGGTTTGGGGACCACGAAATATAAACATACCTTGACCCCAAGGCGCTCTATGATGGCCCCTTTGTGGGGCAACCCTGACTTTGCACCGGGACTAGTGGCAAACACCGCAGGGCCTTGGAAAAGATATGGATATCTTAGGTTAAGAGACCTGGAGGGTATACCAAACAGAGTTAAATCATTCGAACAAATTCGATCTGAAAAAAACGTCCCACATTACGAATTCTTCCGCTACCTCCAGGTACGAGCGTTCTTCGCCAAAAACTCCCCCTTCCCACCATTAACCACATTCGAAAAGCTCTGTCTGACGAAAACAGACAGACAGGGACTTACATCGCAGATCTATAGAGAAGTGGTCGGTTCTGGGAGCTCACAGCAACGACAAAAACTGGCGTACCAAATTAGATGGGAAACAGATTTAGGGGAGGAATTAGAGGAGGACGACTGGACAGCTATTTTAGAGGCTACTGCTAAGAGCTCCATATGCACTACTTTGAAGGAGAATGCATATAAAGTACTGATGAGGTGGTACCTCACCCCATTAAAATTATCAAGGTTTTTCACAGGATACTCCCCGCTGTGTCCCAAACAGTGCGGAGAATCGGTGGACCTGTTGCACATGCTGTGGTCTTGCCCTCGGATCTAACACCTGTGGGAGGAGATTAGACATTGGATCCAGAGGGTTTTTGACCTCACAATTCCCCCTGATTCGTGGCTGTTCCTATTGAACAGACCATGGAAGGGCCTTTCAAAATCAGGCAATAAACTAGTTGCACATTTTGCAACAGCAACGAGGTGCGAGATCGCAGCTATGTGGAAACAACCAGAGATCCCAAATATCCCAAAAATTCGGAATCGATTATGGTACATATGCCAGATGGAGAAATTGATGAGTCTGGTCAATGACACTGGTGAAAAATATCTAAAAGTCTGGACGCCTTGGCTGGAACAGACAGACATCCCAAGTGCATTCTCGTACAAAGTAAGCGGAACGATTACGAGACCTAGTTGAGGACACACCATATGAACACTTTGGGCGGCCCAAGAAGTCGGCAAACAAACTGTGCATAGTAAATCTACCAGCCACTTATGGGAAAGAGGCAGTGCAGCGTGCCCGCGCCCCCAACCCCCCTTCCCTCCCTCCCACCCTTCCCCGTCTTAATTTTTTTTTTTTTTGTTCCCCCAAGTTTAAACTACATAAATATCCCAACTGGTTTTAGAGATATTATGTTCAACACATGAACACTTGTGGCTCCAGAGGGAGAGTTTAGCAGTATCGTACATGACTGTAATACTGTGAATGTTCATGTTATTTGTATTGTGATGCTATTTATATTGAAAATCTTCCAATAAACTTGAAGTTATAAAAAAAAAAAAAAAGAATTCATGCATGAAATCTTCCGGGACATTCTTGGAATCTTCGTTATCGTATACTTAGATGACATCCTCATATTCTCCAAGAACCTGGAAGAATACATTCATCAAACTAGGATGGTCCTCTCACGTCTGCGTGCTAACCGCCTCTACGCGAAGATGGAGAAATGTCTCTTCCATCAATCCTCCACAGCCTTCCTTGGCTACATAATATCCGATAAGGGGTTCACCATGGATCCTGAGAAGTTGAAGTCTGTTTTGGATTGGCCGCTGCGAACTCTCTGAAAGCCGTGCAGCGTTCCTCGGTTTCGCTAACTACTATTGAAAGTTAATCCGCAACTTCTCCATTATCCCATTGCCCATTATGGCCTTGACCAAGAAAGGTGCTGATCCCACAGCATGGCCTTCTGAAGCCATCAAAGCCTTTGAGTTCCTCAAAAGGGCTTTTGTCTCCGCCCCCATCCTTCGGCATCCGGATACAACCCTTCCTTTCACTGTGGAGGTAGACACTTCTGACGTGGGAGCTGGGGCAGTACTCTCACAAATATCTTCTCCACAGGAAAAACTCTACCCATGCGGATTCTTTTCCAGGAAATTCTCTTCTGCCGAGAGAAATTATGATGTCAGAAACCGTGAACTTTTAGCTATCAAATTTGCTCTGCAGGAATGGAGGCATCTCCTTTAGGGTACCAAGGAGCCAGTAGCCATTCTCACCGATCCCAAAAAAATATTATATATTGAGGGGGCTCGTCGCCTAGGATCCCGCCAGGCACGTTGGGCATTGTTTTTCTCTCGCTTTAATTATACGATTTCTTATATTCCCGGTACCAAGAATATCAAGGCCGATGCTCTTTCTCGCCAATTCGCTATGGAGGAAGGATCTTATGAATCTTCTGAGACGATCCTTCCCGCAAAACACATAATTTCTGCCAATAATTTTGATATTCTGGATGAAATCAATAAAGCCCAGGCTCATATTCCTAGGAGATTAAAGGTGCCAGAAGGACGTCTGTACGCTTCTCCACGTTTTCACCACAAAATCCTTGAGTGGGGTCATTCTTCGAGATCTGCAGTGCATCCAGGCTTCAAGAGAACACTAGACCTTACCAAACGGACGTTCTGGTGGCCTAAGATGAACAAGGATATTTTTTACTTCACCAGGGCTTGCCCAGTATGTGCTCAGAGCAAATCCGCCCGACAAAAACCTTCTGGTCTCCTCCTTCCCCTTCCCGTTCCGAAGCAGCCTTGGAAGCATATTTCTATGAACTTTATTGTAGAACTTCCTAATTCTCACGAGATGAATACGATCCTCGTGGTAGTGGACAGGTTTTCTAAGCACACACATTTTATTCCCCTCAAGGGTCTTCCTAATTCAGCCACCTTGGCTGACATTTTTTCTAAAGAGATTTTCAGGTTACATGGCGTGCCACTTTCCATTGTTTCTGACAGAGGTACGCAATTTATCTCTAAATTTTGGTGAGCGTTCTCACAAAGACTTGGCATCTCCTTGCTCTTCTCCTCGGGTTATCATCCGCAGACCAACAGTCAGACGGAAAGAATGAATCAGACCTTGGAGCAGTATCTCAGATGCTTTGTATCAGAATCTCAAGACAATTGGGTAGACCTATTACCCTGGGCAGAGTTCGCTATTAATTCTCTGAAGAATGAATCCACGCAAGAGTCGCCTTTTTTCATTAACTACGGGTACCACCCCAGCAGTTTTCCCCTGTCCTCCCCCCCATCTGGTGTTCCTGCAGAAGACACTCATGTCTACAATCCTTCAGAATTATTGGAAAAAGATTCAAAGAGCCTGTAGGAGGACGTGTGCAGAAGTATGCAAAGGAGACTTTTTAAGGCGAAATTAAATACGGCTTTTATTGCGCCTGTTTCATTAACATAAGCAAATCATCCAAACATATTCAAACAAGGGGTCAAACAAAGCTTCTGTTCCACTTGGGAGTATTTCTAGTGAAACCTATGCAGTCCACAACTCCCTTTAGATTAGCATGTCTCGCAGCCCCAAACATATATCTTGATATGTGCAGATAAAAAGTCTTATAAAGGAAAGTCTTATCTGTGTTCTTGTAGTTGGAGGGAAAGTCTTCTCTGTTCCTGGGTTGCTACCTTCTTCCTCAGCATTCAGGCTCAGAAGTGCTTTCCCCTGTGTCTTGCAAGCAGCATGCAGTTTCTTCTGGCAGGCTCAAGACATCTGTTCCTATGGTCAGTCCCACAACTTGTGATACTCAGGAACAATCTCACTTCCTGTCTCAAAGACAGGCTTTTCTAAGAAATCTAATCAGCCAGGTGGTTTTGGTTAATTGACTACCAGCAGTTAACCACCACACTGCTGGATTAGAGGCACATTTCCTGAACAGGGATAACTCCCCTGTTACAGAGCCTTACAAGGGTCCATTCAAAAACAAAAATCTAAATCAGATCGGTGACGTCAGGTGGGGCCTCTATACAAACCTGGAGATAGGTTTGGCTCTCCTCAAGAAATATCAAACTCAAAGCTCCTTCTCAGAAGCTGTCTCCTAGATTTTTGGGTCCCTTCAAGGTCCACGAAGGGATAAACCCGGTGGCATATCGGCTTTCGCTTCCTCCTACCATGAAGATACCTTCCGTGTTTCACGTATCCCTCCTGAAACCCTTTGTCCGAAATGTACACCTTCCGGACCGTCCTCAGAGACCTAATCCTGTCACCATTCAAGGACAACAGGAGTATGAAGTCCAGTCCATCCTCGATTCATGTTGGTCCAGGGGCAAGCTCCAATTCCTCGTTTATTGGAAAGGATATAGCCCTGAGGAACGCTCATGGCTACCTTATCATCATATCCACGCTACAGCTCTTCTCAAACAATTCCGTCGGAAATTTCGTCACAAGCCTTGGGAGGATCATCCGGAGTCCGATCCTCATGGGGGGGGGGTATTGTAACGGATCGGGGGACACGCGCCTCCCAGCATGTCCACGTCACCACGTCACCTCCGCTCCCACGGCGGCTCTCCGCCCCGCTCCCTCAACGCCTTACCTCCTCCTCGGCAGACAGTTCCTCCACGGCGCACGCCGCATCTGTGCGCATGCGATCGGGGCGTGCACACGGCAGCCTTACAGAAGGCGCGCACACCCAATCCTCTTACCTGCCCTCCTGTGCTACTGGCTCCTCCCCCCATCAGCTGCAGGCTATTACCAGGTATCTTCCCCCTGTCTCCCTTCCTGCTTACCTGGACCTATCACTGCAGCTACTCAGTGAAGCCTCTGCTCCACCCCTTGCTACCATTGGCTCTCAGCCCTTTATAACCACTGTCTGCCCTCTCCGACGTTGCTCAGCATAGCTTCTCTGTGGCTCCTGTGTGCAGTAACTTGTGCTTAGCTCTCTGTTCCAGCTCCTTGTTCCTGACCCTGTCTCTGTTTGGATTTCCCTGGTTTAATCTCGGCTTGGCTTTACTACGTGTACCTCTCTACCCCTGGACTCTGCTTTGGATCTCACTACGCTGCTGTCTCCTGCCCCTGGCCCTTGGCTCTTAGATATCTACCCGTCTACTTCTGGCACCCCGGACTCTGCAAGTATTAACGTTAACCCTTTCCTCACCAGGCCCGGCAACGCAACTTACCACACTCCGGGCACTCCCTCACTGCTGTGGGTGCGTGTTATACCCGTACCCACCTCAGTACTGGGGATTTGCCAGGTCTGCATGCATACATGCGTTACACTGTCCTAGTGAGAACATGGTGTGGGCTGTCCCTGTGAGGACGTAGTGTGGGCTGTATTACTGTAGTTAAGACGTGGTGTGAGCTGTCCTAGTCAGGACATGGTGTGTGCTGTCTTAGGCTAAGGCCCCGCTCCCAGAGTCAGCGCACCCGCACTGCAGACAGGCGGTGCGCTGACATACACAGACCGCGATATGCGGTCTGTAGGGAGCGGGAGCGGGAGGTGGGCGGGAGTGGGAGGCTTGACAAGGAGGGGGGGGGGCGTGGTTCGAGCGAAGGGACCCGCTACTCTCCCCCCCCCTCCCTCCACGGACTCGGGCTGGAGCTGCTGAGGGTAAGTATTAAACACACACACACGCAGGCACTCATACATACACACACACACATACAGGCAGGCACTCACGCACTCATACACACACACACACACACACACGCACACACAGGCAGGCACTCACGCACTCATACACACACACACACAGACAGAGGCAGGCACTCACGCACTCAGGCACACACATACACACACACAGACAGGCACGCACGCACTCAGACACACACAGACAGTCACTCACGCTTTCACTCCACACTCCTCCCCGCTCCCCGAAGCCTCTCCTCCTCCCGAAGCCTCCCCTCCCCATTGGCTCACAGCCACACCACGTGACGCGTCAACGCAAGACATCACCATTTTCTTGTGTCCCCTAGCGGCTGACGCGCCACAGCGTGTAGTGCTCTGTGCCGCCAGGGCGGACCGGGACCGGCTCAGCAGGATTCCCCTGCTGGTGGGGAACTCGTGACATGGCCGCCCGCGCCAACGAGCGCAGCGGGACCGAGGCCTTTGTTAGGACATGATGTGACCTGTTTTAGTTAGGACGTGGTGTGGGCTGTCCTAGTGAGGACTTGGTGTGGGCTGTCCTAATGAGGATGTGGTGTGGGCTGTCCCTGGGAAATATAGTAATTTGTATATGCAAAGTATATTCCCCTTATTTAAATTAGCATCTCTCTCTCTTTGTCCCGTCTGAAATTCATATTTTAGGGCCTGGATCGAAGTAACATCACTTTTAGCTATGACCTAAATAACCTAACAATAATTATCTGAATATCCCTGAACCTAAATATCCTGAGTGGCATTTTGTTGATGTGCGGTGTTTGGGGGAACACATCTTTTGCATATCATTAGCACTAAAATGCTGAACTAGTGAGGATGTGGTGTGGGCTGTCCTAGTGAGTAACACGACAGAGAGAAGACCCTACTTGGACGCACTCAGCCTCTACTAATAGTAAAAATAAATACATTTTATTAAACAAGATATTTGAACACAAACACAGATAAAAATAAAATAGCGCTTGAATAGCAAGGAACTCAGATACACAAATATGTATGATCTGTATAAATCCCACCTTTGTCACTGACTAGTGAAAAAAATGTGGATGGTCCTAATCTAGCAATTTAGACACGTTGTTGTAATGAGCAGATATATATGCAATAAGTTACTGCTATGAGAGCTTGCTCATGGTGTGGGTACAGTACAAAACACTGTCTGTAACCTAATCCACCAGTGTCAATCGTGTTGACACAGGGGCATAGGTAGACAGTCTATATATATATATATATATATATATAGAGATGTCTGTTATAGAGAGATGTTCAGCGAATAATGGGACCAGTGGTCATGAGGTGACGCTAATAATCTAGGCTTCATACGCTAGTGTTCAGGTAAATTACACACCCCAGCTAATGTTGAAAGACACCCAGAGCAGATTAACCCCTTCAGTAACTGTGTGAAGGGGTCGCGCTGATGAATATATAAGGAGACATATCTGAAGATCTGTTATATCTTAAAGATCCTATCTCCTCTTAGAGCCCACAGAAGTACAGTCGGTAGGCATCTAAGTACAATGTGGTACAAAGACTAGTCTACCCAAACACTAAACCATGAGAGAGTCTATTATTATACCCCCACTCCTAAGCAGACATCATGCAGACCGTAGCTGCTAGTACAGTATAGACGTCCGGAGGGGTAAATAACCACAGATAGAGTGATAATAGCAGCCCTAATTGTGCAGTATATATATACTGACAGAGCAGCTCAATAATTGAGCAACGGTACTGCTACCCACTCAGGGAGTGCTACAGTCATGTATGCTAGCACGACAGCTGTTAGTACACACTCTCCGCTTCTGACGTGGCATAGACGTAGCTATTAATAAGACCTCCCGCTAGTATAAGGGAAGTCTCACAGATAGAGAGTATTAGCTTTGCGACGGTACTGTTACCCACTCAGGGAGTGTTACTGTCATGTATACTAGCACGAGAACTGTTAGTACACACTCTCCGCTTCTGACGTGGGATAGACGTAGCTATTAATAAGACCTCCCGCTAGTATCAGGGAAGTCTCACAAATAGAGCGTATAATCTGTTGTGAAAACAAGCTGTCTCATACACTAACTCTGATTAATTCACATCATAACAGCTGATTGATGACTGCTGAGACTGATGATTAGTCTCTGTATTGGTATACGTGGGTGGTTAGTAACCTTGAATAGACACATCTTCGTATAACCGGTTGCCATAACTTTGTTAGGGCTTAGATGGACCCACAACCCGCAAACCAGGTAAGTAACCCTATGTGCTCAAAGACTGCAGCTGTCTCAACAAGTGGCTGCCACGTATGACCCACATCATGATTTAAATTGCTAGATAGAAGTCCCTGCTATTCATGATCTGAAGCTGCCGCTTCAGTCGTGCTGATGACGTAATGGTAACGTCATTACCCGACACGTGTTTCGTTCAAGGAAATGAACTTCTTCGGGGGCAGGAGGTACAATGCAGGTTCCGGCTATTTAAACCTCACGGTTACCTAGGTAACCTTATTCAATATGTAAATGAGGTCTGTGTCTATTGGTTGGATCACCAGCCAGTCAGGAAAAAGGTAAACACACCACCAACACTGTCCGCATTACCTCTAAAAGCAATTGATTCACACATCCCCTCACGGAGACGGTAACCAAAACAATAAAATAAATAAAAACACGAGAATTACTTGTAGTTTTTCAAGATATACTAAAGACAGGGTAAGAATAAATAAATGTGCATGTTGGACGGCATTTAATGAAACCAAACCAAACCTCCCTCTCCTCTCTCAGCTCTGCTACAGACCCCGACAACCTGGTCAGGACCTACAACTCTGTCTTGTTCTCGTCTCTTGATCTACATGCCCCGCTTTCTCTCTGCCGCACTAGCCCTTCTAACCCTAAACCTGGCTAAATTCCCACACATGCATGCTGCGTTCCTCCACTCGTTCCTCTGAACGCCTCTGGAGGAAGTCTCACCCTCGATCGAGATTTCCTTCACTACAAATTTATGCTATCCTGTTTAACTCTGCCCTCTCCAAGCTAAAGAAGCCTACTTTTCGGCACTAATCAACATATCACACAATTCTAACCCACGCCGACTGTTCTCTGTCTTTGATACTCTACTCAAACCACCCTCAGCTGCCTCTCCTTCCTCCATCTCCACTCAGGACATTGCTGACTATTTTAAGGAAAAGGTGGAATCCATACGGCAGAACATCCCCTCTGTTTCTTCCTCCTCCCCATCCTACACCTCTTCCTAACTCTCCTTCTGCCTTCCTTGACTCTTTTTCCATTGTCTCAAAGGAGGATGTGTCGCTGTTGATCGCCCTCTTCTCCCCTCCACCACTTGCCCTCTTGACCCCATTCCCTCCATCTCCTAAAACCTCTTGCTCCTACTATAATCCCTATGCTCACACACATTTTTAACACTCTCCCTCTGCTCTGGAACCTTCCCTCCTCCTTCAACATGCAACAGTCATACCATTACTCAAAAACACAACTTGACCCTACCTGTCTTTCTAACTATCGACCTGTCTCCCTCCTGCCTTTTGCCTCTAAACCTCTTGAACGTCTTGTATTCTCCTCGCTTGCTCTATTTTCTCACACCAACCTGTATTCTCTCCTAACCCTCTACAATCTGGCTTCCGCACTGCTCACTCACCCACTCCACGGAAACAGCCCTCACTAAAAACTGACGACCCTCCATGCTGCCAAAGACAGAGGTCATTACACTCTGCTCATATTACTACTCGACATCTCTGCAGCATTGACACCGTGGACCCCCCCTCTTTCTCCTTCTTATTCTCCATACCTTGGTATACGAACAAGCTCTAGCCTGGATCTCATCCTACCTCTCCCATCGTACTTTCAGTGTCTCTTCTGCTAACACCTCCTCCTCCTCTATTGATCTCTCTGTGGGGGTACCCCAGGGCTCTGTCCTGGACCTCTGCTTCTTTCCTCTGTACACACTCTCTCTAGGTGACCTAATAACATCATTTGGGTTAAATATCACCTCTATGCTGACGACACACAAATATACTTTTCAACACCCGACCTTACACCTGCTGTACAAACCAAAGTTTCTGAATGTCTCTCTGCTATATCATCCTGGATGGCCTTCCGCCGCCTTAAACTCAACATGGCTAAAACAGAGCTCCTCATATTTCCTCCCAAACCTGGCCCTACTACCTCCTTCCCCATTACTGTTGGAACTACGATCATTCACCCAGCAGCCCAAGCACGCTGCCTAGGGGTCACACTCGACTCCTCTCTCACATTCGCCCCTCACATTCAAAACATTTCTAAAACTTGTTGCTTTTTCCTCCGCAATATAACAAAGGTACGCCCTTTCCTCTGTTGCTCGACTGCTAAAACTCTGACTCAGGCCCTCATTCTCTCCCGTCTTGATTACTGTAACCTCCTGCTGTCCGGCCTTCCTGCCTCTCACCTGTCTCCCCTACAATCTATCCTAAATGCTGCTGCCAGAATCACTCTACTCTTTCCAAGATTTGTCTCAGCACCTCCCCTCATGAAATCCCTCTCCTGGCTTCCGATCAAATCCCGTATCTCACACTCCATTCTTCTCCTCACTTTTAAAGCTTTACACTCTTCTGCCCCTCCTTACATCTCAGCCCCAATTTCTCACTATGCACCCTAGCAACTCTTGCGTTTTGCTCAAGGATGTCTTCTTTCTACCCCCTTTGTATCTAAAGCCCTCTCCTGTCTTAAACCTTTTTCACTGACTGCCCCACACCTCTGGAATGCCCTTCCCCTCAGTACCCGACTATCACCCTCTCTATCCACCTTTAAGACCCAACTTAAGACACACTTGCTTAAACAAGCATATGAATAGCACTGTGGATATTCTGAACACATAATACATAAAGCTTGGCCCCATGCAGACGCACTTACCAGAACTCCCTCCTACTGTCTCTGTACGTTCTCCCTACCTACCAATTATACTGTAAGCTCCTCGGGGCAGGGACTCCTCTTCCTTAATGTTACGTTTATGTCTAAAGCACTTATTCCCATGATCTGTTATTTATATTATCTGTTATTTATTTGATTACCACATGTATTACTACTGTGAAACGCTATGTACATTAATGGCGCTATATAAATAAAGACATACAATACAATTCAAAGTACCTAATTACTCTAAAGTCTCATAGGAAGGCAGAGTAGGCAAAGCCTTCATTCAGACCTCTGGGGGATTGAGTCCACAAAGTGAAGATCCACTTTGCCTCTCTACATAGGAGAGCATTATCTAGGTCTCCACCCCTTTGTCCCAAAGAGACAAAGTCAATGCCTTGAAAAGATATTTGGTTGACATTGCCTTGGTACATTAGGTTAACATGCCGCACCACAGGAGTGTCACTCTTTGTTCTTATCGTACTGAGATGTTCAAGAATTCGACGTCGTTTAACCTGGTCTACTACAACCAATCAGATTAGGGATTTAGTTCCCACAATCTGATTGGCTGAAATACCATGTGACGCCGGCTATTTTGGATTTAGTGACATCAAGTTAAAGGGAAATAAAGCACAGCCATTCTGATTGGCTGGCTTAATTCCCTTTAAATGACTTAATTGAAAAAAAAAAAAAAAAAACATGGTTTAACAGCCAATCAGATGGCTGTTGAACCATTTCCCGCCCTAATGTGACATCACATGCCATATTTAAGGCCATGGTGCCTCATTTGAGCCCAAGAAGACGACGAGACAACATTGTGTTGTGGATCTAGAAAGAAAGAAGAATTGGGGTACCTAATCCGGATCTTCATGGCGGATGGCATCGGATAGAGTATCAGACCTTTTCGGTACGTGAGCTTCCTGATTCCCCGGGATTCGGAGGGCCAATGCTTCTAAAGGTAAGTAAAATATTGAATCTACAGTATGTACATTTATTTTTTACAGGTTTTTTGATTGGATGTGTATTTTTTTTTTCATTGACCGTTGACTGGTGTTATTCTATGGATGTAATTGTTTGTCATTTTGCTGCCTTAGTTTTAATTTTTTTATGCGATTGATTTTCGTTTATAATTAATGATGTCTTGTGTTGAGCCCTGCTTTTAATGGTTGTGTTGCATAGGTTTTTTATTAATTAATTGCTTTGTTGCTTAGTGGTTCAATTAATTCATTGCTGTGTTGGTTATTGCTTTCATTAATTGCATTTGTTGGCTAGTGTTTTTATTTAGTGAATTGGGCTGTTTAGGTGGTTTTGTATGTTTTATTATTGTGTCTTTTGGGCCTTCATGTATTTTGATAAGGTGCCAATTGAGTGCTATAGTGGCTTATCATGCCCATATTATTATATGGGTATGATGTACCACTATGCCACTCAATGGGTACAGGGTGGGTATAGTGGCTCCAAGGTGGGTGGTTAGGCCTCCCGGGTGGGTAGCGGGGCAGGGTGGGTTAACCCTTTAATTACTATAGCGGTTAGTACCCGCTAAGGTGATTAAGGGGTTAGGGGCCATTAGAATGTATTTTGCTATGTTTTTTTCTGGCAAAGGAGGACATGGCCCTGCAGTAAGCTGATGAGGACGTCCTTCATTTTGGCAGGTTTAAGTAGAATGGTTTTTATTTACTTTATTTGCCCATTATTAAACACAACATTAGCCAGCCAGCATAAATAATCTATTATCCATATATGTATAATAGTTATTTTGCCCATTACTGTACTGTATGTGATTGGTGGGGGTGTGCATTTATTGAAATGTAGGCATGTTTTTGTTTTATTAAATACAGGAATGGTACCGCAGGCCAGCGGGGACCCACAAGGACCGCCCGAGGACCCCCGGACGCACATGTGGACCACCCGAGGACCCCCGGACGCCCACGGGGACGACCTGAGGCCCCACGGACACCTGTGGGGAGGAACCGGGGACCCGTATGGGGCCTCTGGGGACCCACGGGGACCACCCAAGGGCCCTCACACCCCTGTGGGAACCACCCGAGGGCCCCCAGACTCCAGTGGGAACCACCCGAAGGCCCCCAGACAGCCGTGGGGATGACCCGGGACCCTCAGACAACCACAGGGACCACATGTGGACCCCATTTGGGCCCAAGGGGACCACCTGGAGGCCCATGAAGCCTAGTAGGGACCACCCGAAGACCCCCAGACACATGTGGGGATGACTCAGTTCAATCAGACACCCGCGGGGACCACCCGTAGACCCCATTGGGGCCTGCAGAGACCACCTGGAGGCCCAAGGAGCCTAGCAGGGCCCACCGGAAGGCCCCTAGACACCTGTGGGTACCTCCCAGGGGATGCATTGTGGGGCCTGCGGACACCCATCGGGACCATCTGGGGACCCCCGCCGGCCTGGGGTTTTAATCGTGTTTAAAAAGGTGGGTAGTGGGGCTGTTGTGTGTATTTGTATTTATTGTGGGTAGTGGTTGTTTACAGGAGGAGTACACAAAGCGCAAGAACTCCTCTCGTGGGTGAATGGTGGTTCACAGGAATCAGATCAACATGTATTAAAAGAAAAGAGAAAGATCATAGTACAATACAGTTTAATAAACAAGAAAATCCGAGCAGTGAGCTCCAGTTCACTCACATGCTCCACGATTATAAACAGCAGTGTAACCAACTCAGGGTTTGGAGCGACGCCGATAGTACAGCTGCACACGACTCCTCTGGATAGAGTCTGTCTCTTCCGCATCCAAACAGCATCTGACGTCACAGAACTTCCTCAGCTCTCCTCCAATGGTAAGGGAGGTGGCAGGCTACGAGGTCAGCGTCAGCGGCAGTGCGATGGTCTTACGACGGAAGAACAGCTGTTTCACAGGAAACGGCAAAAGCTCCACACAGCTCACGAGTCTCTGCACAATTTCAGATAACCCTACGCGTTTCATCCGGGTATTCGGACTTCTTCAGGGGTGTATGAATACAGACAGTCTCTCAACATTAAATTGTCCCCAAAAGGGGAAGGGGCGGACACAGCAGCATCATAACACAAACCATGCCCATAAGGCAAAAATGTAAACATACAGTTAAGCAGCCGATTTAAACAAAATAAAAGAAAATAGAATGGACACACTTGATAATAGGCATGATATAAATAATCAATGATACATATACACAAGAAATATATAATAAAAAATATATATATGTAAACATACAAAGATAGTAATAAAAATCTATAATATCCAGGTGGAATCTAAGTGAAGACAAAAAAGAAAATCAGCACAAGCAATTATATTAAAATCTAAAAGAACCATAAAAGATACATATAATTTACAATACTTCTTAAAAAAATAGTAATAAATGTAGATATGAATATATATGTGTTAATATAATTAAATGGACATAAGGGGTTATATATATTTAAAAAATCCACAATATAAAAATCCACAATATATAAACACACATATATACATCAATGTAAAAAAGAAACCAGATCAATATGGATATTAAAACCCCCTGGTTTAAGTGTACGCAATTTATGTATCCAGAAGGTTTCTTTTTGGGAAATCTCCTGGATACGATTACCTCCTCTCCAATGTAAAGTGACCACATCTATGCCTAAATAACTCAAACCCTCCAAGTTTGAGCCATGGAACTTTTTGAAATGTAAAGGAAAACTGTGCTTTTCCAAACCATTCACAATGTTCCTAATATGTTCCAGGATCCTCACCCGGAGGGGTCTGATTGTGCGGCCTATGTATTGTGAGTACAGCTACCCCTACGCTGCAGGACACCGCTCGGCATCATCTGAGACAGTCGCCCATCGCTGACGCAGGTAAAAGACCACAACCCACACGCATTGGCTAAAGGCCTACACACACCTACAGCATGGCAGAACTCAGAGCCTCAACAGACATCACGCAGGAGAGTGACCACTCAGACACAGAGACCGCTGCGCAACTGCAACAGGCGCAGGCAGACGCAAGGACTAAACGGACAGTCACACTGACACAAAAGGCCAGCAAAAAAATATGAGGCTGACATTGACGCACAAAAATTAGAGAAGGCCTGGGAGGACACTGATCATGAAATAGGTAATGTCGCAAGTGCTAGCGATCAAGAAACGCAGATTAAGCAAGCTATTACTCAGATTAAGTCATGCCATAGACGTTACGTAACGCTGTCACAGGCATATATCACCTATCTGACAAGAACTAACACAGAAGACAGCATGCGGGAACGCGACCTGCAAAAGGCGATTGACCTGGAACGTGATGGCCTCGTGCAGACCGCCATCACGGACACCCAAAGCAAGAGAAAATAGCTCGTCCTGGAGACCGCATCGCAGCGCTCCAGCACAACCAGACACGTCACGGTCAGCAAGATCAGCGCAATCTAACGCGTCCAGCACAAGCGCAAGCGCTACCAAGGTGCGAGCCATCGCAGAGGCCGCACGTGCCAGGGACGAATATGGTCGGAGAGAGGCAGCCGTAAGGGCAGAAGAGGAGGAGCACAATGCCGCCGCCGCTGCTGCGCGTAGAAAGGCCGAATTGGACGCGGATCTAAAAGCTCTAAGCAAAGAAGAGGCCGCCGCCATAGCCATACCCCAAGCCGAAGTCTTAGAAGCAGCTGCGAGACAGGACGGCGGGGAGCAACCGTATAGACGGATAGCCCCAGAGGATCCAATCCAACGCATTGAAGACTACGTAAGGAGCCTCTTCAGTGTAAACACCAGCGCACCATCTCAACACGACGGGAGTGATACCACAGACACCGAAGACTTGCTAGGTCCACATGGAGAAGATGCTGTTCCTTTAAGGGTACACGCTACCTGGGACAGCCACAGCCGCAACAGTGACCACACGCCAGCGAGCACACAGATGCACTAGAACAGGCTCGCAATCCAGGTACACCCACACGGGAAAACACAGCCCCTCACACTGACCAGCAGTCATCACGCATCCACGCCAAGAAAGAGGCGACCGCATGGACCCTCCCAGCAACTACCTCAGAACGCGACCAACACGCCTCAGGCCTGACAGACATGGCCAAGTACATGATCCGGCGTGACATTGTGCAAACAGGACTCACCAACTTTGATGACCATCCTTAGAACTATCGGATGTGGAAGTTCACGTTCAAGGTCGCAATCAAGAGCCTGGGCTTCTCAGCAAGGGAAGAGCTCAACCTGCTATCCAAATGGCTGGGAAACGAATCCAGGGAGCACGTGAAGTAACTTCGGATGGCAAACGCGAACCACCCCCAAATAGGTCTCGACCTAGTATGGGAAAGGCTAGAAGAGTGCTACGGTAGCCCAGAAGCAGTCGAAGATTCGCTCTTCAAAAGAGTCGACAGCTTTCCCAAGATCACAGCTAAAGACTACTCGAAGTTACGAGAGCTCAGGGACCTGCTGCAAGAGCTGGAGTTTGCAAGAAAAGACCATTCCTTAACAGGTCTCAAGACTCAGCTCGTGAGTTGATACCCATCTTGAGAAAAAGAGAGTGATGAATCGCTAATTGGGGTCTGAGGCAGCCTGGTGGGACACTGAAAGTACAATCAGAAAAAAACAGAAACAAAAGAAAAGAGATACCGGCGCCGGTATCTCTTTTCTTTTCCATCTTGGAGAAGCTACCCTACAACCTCCAAGGAAGATGGATTTTGCAAGGCTCCAAATACAAAAGGGAGAAGCAAGTCACCTTCCCACCCTTCTCATTCTTCTTGAGCTTCATCCGCGAAGCAGCAAGGACAAGGAACGATCCCAGTTTCATCTTGGATGTAGAAACCACACACAGTGCAAGCAGCCTGAGGAATGAGATACCAGTGGTGAGATACGGTAACACTGAAAAACCCATCTCGGTCCACAGGACGGACGTGTCCCCCCACCGACCAAACTACTCCTGATCAGTTAGGTCGCCAAAACGAAAAACCAGGGCCCAAACAGGGAATGTCCCATACACAAGAAGCCACACCCACTTAACAGGTGCTTTGGGTTCAGGATGAAGTCCCTAGAGGAACGCAAGAAGTTACTCGGAGAATTCGGAGTTTGCTTCAGGTGTTGCAATTCCACAACTCCCCTAGCCAGAGACTGTAAAGAAGACATCAAAGGTGCAGTGTGCAAAAGTGACAAGCACGTAACATCTCTACATCCAGAGGCGCTGACACTCCACTAACTCAACAACCCATCCTCCGTAGCAGAGCATGGCGGGGAGGAAGGAGAAGGAGAGCCAACATCTGTCACGTCTCAGTGCACCGAGGTTTGCGGAAAATGAAGTGGCAAAATGTCCTGCTCCAAAATATGCCTTGTTGCAGTGCACCCCCAGGGACAACCTGAGAAGGCTATTCGGATGTACGCAATCCTCAACGATCAAAGTAACAGATCATTGGCGAAGACAGAATACTTCAACTTATTCAACTCAAAAGACAATGCCTCACCGTACACCCTCAGAACCTGTGCAGGGTCAACTGAGACAACAGGGAGAAGAACAAGCGGTTACGTCATACGTTCAGTGGATAACAGAGTGAAGATAGCTCTCCCCACACTCATCGAGTGCAACCACATGGCCGCAAACAGGGACGAGATTCCCACACCAGACGTGGCACGCCATCACCCACACCTCAGAGGAATAGCCAACTACATCCCGCCGGTAGAATAAGGCGCCAAGATCTTGCTGCTGCTCGGTAGGGACATCTTGAGGGTACATAAAGTCCATAAACAGTGTAACGGACCCCACAACGCACCATATGCCCAAAGACTTGACCTAGGATGGTGATAGTGGCAACGTGTGCACTGACAAAGGGCACGGACAAGACTATGTTGATGCCCGCAGAACGGTGATAACAGAATGTGGACACATCCCTCTCTGAACCATGTCTTGGGCATCTCCAAGTGACAGGAGGGCCGTGAAGAGGAGAGACAAGGCTATACCCCTGAGATCAACAAAAACATCCTCACATCAGGGGGATGTGACAATGGCCTAGAATGCTTAATGGTTCAGACAACTAAGGATGACGAGTCGACTCCACCGAAGGAAGAAAGTAACCTCCTGAAGGTGACCGACAAAAGGATCTCCCAAAAGAAAAGAAACAATCAGACAGTCCTGTTGAGAGCAATGACACAGCTGAGACATAGAGACATTCCTCTCCACAGAATATCAAGCGACAAAGAAGCCAACTGCCACGGCTGGAATCGCTGCAAATGATTGTACCCTGCAGGTGAAACCACAGGGACAAAAAGACTGTTCTTTCACACACGTAAGAGGAGACAGTTGCAGAGACATCTCACAAAAGGATTTACAAAGACAAAAGAGACTGTTCTTCGTCATGTCCAGGGAGAAAATAACCTCCTGAGGGCAGTCAACAAAGAGACACAAAGGCGTAGCACCAAAATATGTGGAGACGTTCTCGTGCAAGAGGAATGCACCGATGACTTAGGGTGCTCAGCGTTCCAGACCACAAGGGACAACGACAAGCAAAAACCATTGATGGAAGATAGAGGATTCCTGAGGTTAACGGTGAAGGAGCTCGTCAAAGATGGACCGGGCAGTTGGGTGAACCCGCTACCATTCCATTCACCAAGAAGGCGCCTCCCCAACAATGGAGAACATGCCATCTCTAGGTTCACTTCGCACCGCTGCGACCTACAAAGGAAACCGGAGACCAAAAACAACTTTGTGGCCTTCATCCAGAAGATATTCCTTAGCGGCCATGCAAAGCCAGCTCCTCTATTGAAGGAAGGTGAAGTATGCTGGTACCTCCAATCATCTGGGGTCTACCACCCTCAGGAACCCGATCAAATCCGGGTAGTTTTTAGCCCCAGCGCTCAGCTCCAGGGAGTCTCTCTGAATGACGCCCTCTTTACTGGGCTAGACTCGACAACCAGTCTTCCAGGAGTGTGGTTCCGCTTCCGCAAGGAGCCAAAAACCATCTCCTTCTGCCAAACGCCAGGTGATAGAGTGACAGGCTACCACGACTGGCATACCTACAAGGGGATGCACTCTGTAGATAAAACTACAGAGACAACAAGACTGTTTTTGTACAAAGCTAAAAGAAAACAGTGCCAAAGACTTTTACACAAAGACATTGTGGTTCAACCAGCTAACCTGGAGCTGTGCATCCACCCTGCATCCTTTGCCAAAGAACCTTGGCCAATGGACTTTGAAACCAGTGATACCGGCCGGTTTCACATCACTATGTGGACATGGACTCTTGCATTGTTTGAGAATGTGATGTTATCTTTGTTATGCATTGTACATATGTTCCACATATTTCAGTTTTATAGTGGTATCTCCAGATACCAGACGGGGAGTATCATGGAACAAGAATCAAATTTCTGCCTGACCCCCCTTCTGCTTGTCAGCTTCTTAAGTTCAGCTGCATGCAGTTGCTCCACATACACACACCGTGCCTGTGTGATGTATCAATATGTTGCCCTTTCTGCCTGTGAGCAGGTAGCCAGTGAGTTGCTACAGCAACCTCTGAGATTTCTCTCAGAATGGGCTAGTCTGCCCTCCCCCTCTGCCTTGCTGACAGATAGTCTGTCCCCAGACTATTCCTGCTACCCAGGTTCCCTCACACTTCCTTTTACTTCCTACATTGGTTGAGTGAGTACGTTCTGTTACCTCTCTACTGGCAAGGCCTTATCCTTTTTTTACCTTTCCCTACTATCAAGCACATTCACTATAGAGACATTCTCTCATAACACCATCTTCCACAAGTGCATTTGTGTATCTATGCTTTCCCCAATAAAGTAAAGAAAAGACAAAGAACTTGTTGTGCTTGTAACAGGAATGAGTTGAAGCTATCTGGGCTATTCATACTACACGTGACTCTGGTGTTCCTAATATGTTCCAGGACCCTCACCCCGAGGGGTCTGATTGTGTGGGCATTGTAATAAATAAATAACAGATATACTTCTACAATTAATAAATTTGTCAATTTTGTGTACTTCTTTGGTCACGTGGGAGGTAAAATAATTAGCTTTAGTCTTGCAAAATTTGCAGGCCTTACAGCCTGTACACTTATAAAAGCCCTTGGGTTTTTGGCCTAACCATGTGTCTCCAATCGATATAGGTCTTAGCATACTTGGAGCGATTCTATCCTTAATATTACGTGCCTTGGTATAGACAACCTGTGCCCTATCAGGTAAAAAAAATTTAAGGAACTGATCACCCTTTAAAATATGCCAGTGTTTGTTTAAAATTTTATTAATTTTAAAATGTTCATTATTAAATTGGGTGATGAAGGGAATAAAATTGGACTTCATCTCTTCTCGACGAAGTGGCTTTAAGAGTAAACTTTTATCACTTTCTCTCACTTTTTTTATCACAGTACTCAGATCAGTGGATATATAATCCTTTTCTAGGAATCTTTGCTCTAACATATCAGACTGCTCTTCAAACACCCCGATATCAGTACAGTTCTTATGTAATCGCATGAACTGGCCTGAGGCGACACTCTAGGTCCAATTTGGATGGTGACAACAGTTTTGAAAATTTAGCGTGGAAGGAGAGTTATATCTGGTGTACTGTTGATGGAACTTCGCTGTACACTATAATAGATCACTCTCAGGGATGCAGCGCTGTTAAAAGGATTTTAGAACAGTCTAATAAATTTGTACAGGAACAAATTGATTTTATTATAGAAGGTATAGAGTTTATTTTAAATCATAACTATTTCTCTTTCGATAATAAATTTTATTTACAGACCAGGGGTACCGCCATGGCAACCAGGTTCGCGCCAAGTTATGCTAATTTATTTATGGGTGTTTGGGAGGAGGATTTTATCTTCCATTCCAACCCATTTGGCGCAAACCTTGTGTCATGGAAACGGTATATATATGACATCCTTTTCATATGGGATGACTCTAGCATGTTTATGGAAGATTTTATAATTTATCTAAATAGGAATAATATGAATCTTAAATTTACCCATCAATCTGACTGCTCTAGTATTGCATTTCTTGACCTTGCCCTTTATTTAGACAATATGAAGGTTTCAAGTAAAACACATTTTAAATCTGTTGATTGCAACACTTACATTAGTAGAAAGAGTTGTCACCATCCAAATTGGACCTCGAGTATCCCCTCAGGCCAGTTCATGCGATTACATAAGAACTGTACTGATATCGGGGGTTTTGAAGAGCAGTCTGATATGTTAGAGCAAAGATTCCTAGAGATGGATTATATATCCACTGATCTGAGTACTGTGATAAAAAAGTGAGAGAAAGTGATAGAAGTTTACTCTTAAAGCCACTTCCTCAAGAAGAGCTGAAGCCCAATTTTATTCCCTTCATCACCCAATTTAATAATGAACATTTTAAAATTAATAACATTTTAAACAAACACTGGCATATTTTAAAGGGTGATCAGTTCCTTAAAGATTTTTTATCTGATAGGGCACAGGTTGTCTATACCAAGGCATGTAATATTAAGGATAGAATCGCTCCTAGTATGCTTAAACCTATATAGATTGGAGACACATGGTTAGGCAAAAAACCCAAGGGCTTTTTTAAGTGTACAGGCTCTAAGGCCTGCATATTTTGCAAGACTATAGCTAATTATTTTACCTCCCAAGTGACCAAAGAAGTACACAAAATTGACAAATGTATTAATTGTAGAAGTATATCTGTTATTTATTTATTACAATGCCCACGCGGCCCACAATACGTAGGCCACACAAACAGACCCCTCCGGGTGAGGGTCCTGGAACATATTAGGAACATTGTGAATGGTTTGGAAAATCACAGTGTTCCTTTACATTTCAAAAAGTTCCATGGCTCAAACCCAAAGGGTTTGAGTTATTTAGGCATAGATGTGGTCACTTTACATTGGAGAGGAGGTAATCGTATCCAGGAGATTTCCCAAAAAGAAACCTTCTGGATACATAAATTGCGTACACTTAAACCAGGGGGTCTTAATATCGATATTGAACTGGTTTCTTTTTTACATTCATGAATATGTGTGTTTTTATATTGTGGATTTTTATATTGTGGATTTTTTAAATATATATAACCCCTTATGTCCATTTAATTATATTAACACATACAGTATATATTCATATCTACATTAATTACTATTTTTTTAAGAAGTATTGTAAATTATATGTATCTTTTATGGTTCTTTTAGATTTTAATATAATTGCTTGTGCTGATTTTCTTTTTTGTCTTCACTTAGGTCCCACCTGGATATTATAGATTTTTATTACTATCTTTGTATGTTTACATATATATTTTTTTTATTATATAATTCTTGTGTATATGTATCATTGATTATTTATAGCATGCCTATTATCAAGTGTGTCCATTCTATTTTCTTTTATTTTGTTTATATCAGCTGCTATCTGTATGTTTACATTCTTGCCTTATGGGCATGGGTTGTGTTATGATGCTGCTGTGTCCGCCCCTTCCCCTTTTGGGGACTATTTAATGTTGAGAGACTGTCTGTATTCATACATCCCTGAAGAAGTCCGAATACCCGGATGAAACGCGTAGGGTTATCTGAAATTGCGCAGAGACTCGTGAGCTGTGTGGAGCTTTTGCCGTTCCCTGTGAAACAGCTGTTCTTCCATCGTAAGACCATCGCACTGCCGCTGACGCTGACCTCGTAGCCTGCCACCTCCCTTACCATTGGAGGAGAGCTGAGGAAGTTCTGTGACGTCAGACGCTGTTTGGATGTGGAAGAGACAGACTCTATCCAGAGGAGTCGTGTGCAGCTGTACTATCGGCGCCGCTCCAAACCCTGAGTTGGTTACACTGCTGTTTATAATCGTGGAGCATGTGAGTGAACTGGAGCTCACTGCTCGGATTTTCTTGTTTATTAAACTGTATTGTACTATGATCTTTCTCTTTTCTTTTAATACATGTTGATCGATTCCTGTGAACAGGAACGTAGCAAAAGAGTAGAGCACTGCCAAAAAAGAAAATCAGAAAAGGGCCTGGTGCCAAAAATAATGATTATTTATTGGGCATATAAGCCAAAAGGACAAACACACTAACGTTTAAAAACTTTAAACGTTAGTGTGTTTGTCCTTTTTGGCTTATATGCCCAATAAATGATCATTATTTTTGCAACCGGCCTTTTTTGATTTTCTTTTTTGGCAGTGCTCTACTCTTTTGCTACGTTCCTGATCTTCTACTATAGTATAGCAGCACGCCACGGTACTACTATTGCGGATCAGCTGTTAACATCGAGAGGATTTCCCCTTCAAGCTGCAGAGTGGATTGGTTTCAGCCAGTGTGTAGCCGATAACCCTGCCCCTCACCTGCACCGGGAAGCAACATAGCTGACGGACACATCACGGAGGAGTGGATCATCCTGTTCCTTCAACCAGCAGCCACAACCTACCCCCCGACAGCAACGGACCGGTACATCACGGGACATCCATCGGGCACCCGGTAAGGCGGCGGGAGACTCTGCTTGCAGGTCTCTACTACCATCTGCTTGTCCACTTATACCGGGTTGCCGCACGTTCGGCTGAGGAGGTTTTTACCCCATTTGTCTAATGGGGGGGTGTGTGTATCATCGGCGTGGTTGGAACTTTTCCTCGGCTCTACACAGGTGAGGTAGGGGTGATTCAGGCCCACACACACCATCGGCCATACCCACGGGACACTCGAACAAACGCTTCATTATTTTTATACCGATTTACCCAAGTATATTTTTTTGAATACTTCATTGACAACCTTGCACATTTGGAGCACCACCTGGGGGTTACCCCCATTTCTCTCAATTGGACTGATTCCTGTGAACCACCATTCATCCACGAGAGGTGTTCTTGCGCTTTGTGTACTCCTCCTGTTGCCTATTGAGGGATTGAGAAATTCCTCACACCGGCAGCATCTCCTCTTGGTGATATTAATTTATTTAATTATTTTTTTGTGATATATTATTGAGTTTGCGCTTACTTTTTCTTGCACCATAGTGGTTGTTTACGCCTACCGGGTGGGTAGCTGGAGGGGTTAACCCCTTCATTAAGGTAATGAAGGGGTTAAGTCCACCCGCAACCCCCCTCCCCTACAAGGCCTAAACACTCATCAAAGGCCAAATACCAACTTCACCCACCCCCGCTCCCCACAATAAGAAAGGCACTGGTGTTTAACACCTTCATTGCCTTAGCTGATATTCGCTAAGGTAATTAATCTGCTTTAATGTAATTTGTATTAATAGTGTGTGGGAGCAGGGGGTCTCCTGAGCTGAACCGCTTTGATTTCAGTCTTGGGGACCCTCTGCTTCTCGAGTTACAGTCCCTGGTATTTGAATCACCCAGTATTTTTAAACACCTGCAAATCGACACAATAGCACAGTACTGTACACATTACAATTCATTAATTTCTGCCACCTGGCAGACATGCGAAGAATTGCCCCCAATTAAATCTAAAACCATTAAATTAAACAGATCAACCGTGGGTGCCTGGCGGCGTGAATGGTGGCGGGAATGTGGAGTTAATACCGCGTGGAATACAGCAGAGCACACAAAAACGGCTCTGTGATTTATTCGAATAACGGCCGCTGCAGCTGTATGTCACGCGGACCCTTTAAAAATGGTGGTGGGTCTGGCACCCGATGCCCCATACCAGGGCCTTAACTCGGGAAGCAGGGGGTCCCTGAGCTGAACCACTTTGATTTCAGCCTCAGGGACCCCCTGATTCCCGAGTTACAGGCCCTGGTATATGGCATCTGGTGCCAGTACCGCTGCCATTTTTGAAGCCTCCGCATGAAATAACCAAAGGATTAAAATACCAGGGCCTGTAACTCAGGAAGCAGGGGGTCCCCGAGGCTGAAATCAAAGCGGTTCAGCTCTGGAGACCCCCTGCTCCCACACACTATTAATAAAAATTACATTAAAGCAGCTTCATTACAATAGCACTTTGTCCCAGCACTTTTTGAGCACCATTACAAACACACAAATCATTACAATAGCAGATAGCCGCTATTATAACAAATGTTTAAATTGTTTAAATTTGAGTTTTAATACTAGTGTAGATGAGCAGGGGGTCTCGGAGCAAAACCGCATTGATTTGAGGTCTGGGGAGCTTATTCTTCCCGAGCTACAGGCACTGTTATGTGGTGCCGGTGTCTCCTATGCATTTATATGTCCTGCGTCACTTGAATGCATAGGAGATACCGGCATCCCATAACGGGGCCTGTATGTCGGGAAGCAGGTGGTCCCCAGACCTGAAACCAATGCGGTTCTGCTCCTGGGACCCTCTGCTCATCATCACTATTATTAAAATTGAAATGAAAAAATAAAAAAATTCCCTGTGAGATTTGCGCAGGGAGAGACGTCTCTCTCTCTGCAGCAGACAGGACTCGCCGGGAAGGCCTTTTCGGAGGGCAGATCCTATCGCCGCTGGCATCTCGCCATTTCTGCAAATATTGCTATCACTGGGATTTCTGCATACCGTGATAGCAATGCTGGCAAAAATCCTGGCGATTTTTTTTCCGGCCTTTACTGCATGAGGCCCATGGTGTCTGCTGTCCTAGTGCGGACATGGTGTGGGGACTGTACAACATGGTGTGGGCTGTCCTGGTCAGAATGTGGTGTTGGCTGTCCTAGTGAGAATGTGGTGTGTGCTGGCCTAGTGAGGATGTGGTGTGGGCTGTCCTTGTGAGGATGTGGTGTTGGCTGTCCTAGTGAGGACATGGTGTGGGCTGTCTTTATTAGGGTATGGTATGGGCTGTCCTAGTGAGGACATGGTGTGGGCGGTCCTAGTGAGGACGTGGTGGGGGCTGTTTTAGTGAGGAAGTTGTGTGTGCTGCCCTAGTGGGGACTTGGTGTGTTGCCCTAGTTAGGACATGGTGTGGCTGTCCTAGTGAAGTTGTGGTGTGGGCTAGTTAGGACATGGTGTGGGCGGTCCTTGTGAGGACGTGTTGGGGGCTGTCCTAGTGAGGTTGTGGTGTGGGCTGTCCTAGTCAGGACATGGTGTGGGCTGTCCTAGTGAGGACGTAGTGGGGGATGTCCTAATGAGGACGTGGTATGGGCTGTCCTAGTGAAGATGAGGTGTGGGCTGTCCTAGTGAAGATGTGGTGTGGGCTGTCCTAATGAGGACGTGGTATGGGCTGTCCCTGAGAAATAAAGTAATTTGTATATGCAAAGTATATTTGAGTGATTTAAATTGGCATCTCTCTCTCTCTCTCTCTCTCTTTGTCCCATCTGAAACTCATATTTTAGGGTCTGGCTTGAAGTAACATCACTTTTAGTTATGACCTAAATAACCTAACATTAATTCCCTGAATATCCCTGAACCTGAATATCCTGAATGGCATTTAGTTGATGTGCGGTGTTTGGGGGAACACCTGTTAACCATATGGTAGATAAAAAAGTTACACTGGGTTAACATTAGGTTATTTCCTTTAGTGGATAGATATTACTATTAACCAAACGTTAATTTAGGATAGCGTTAGGTTAAATAGCCTAATGGAACTTGTCACTGCCTAAGGAAGGCAAAGAAGGGTGGGGGGCCGTGTTGGTCCTTTCTTCCACTTATTAACAATGGAGGGAGAGTGAGTAGGTGGTTTCATACCTTATATTCGACCAACGTAACCAATGAAGGACCCTGAGTGGTTGGAAAGATTGTAACCTATCACCTACTTGTTGCTCCAATGAAATGTATCATTTCCCCTACTCCCTCTCCCCTAGTGTTACGATATATATCCTATTACATAAAAGGTATCGTATCCCCTACTCCCTCTCCCTCCTCTGTTACTATATATCCTATTATATAAAAGGTATCATATCCCCTACTCCCTCTCCCTCCTCCGTTACTACCTAAGGAAAGATCCCATGACAGAGCACATTGACACATATTTACTAAGCAGTGCTATCCATAAGACACCTTCCTGCATGGCTCAGCAAACATGGACCCTTGCACCCCCCTCACGATGTCTTATGGAGAAACAACGCTTAGTAAATATGGCCCATTCACTTGAATTTGGAGCTTTACGTAAGAAGGAAGTTCGAATCCTCTGTGAAAATATAATTACTTTGCATATTGGACTATTCATCTGAGTTTGAAAAAAGTCTCCAAGTCCTCATCCTCTCCTCTGTCCCCTCTCTCCTCTCTCCCCCCTCTCTCTCTCTCTCCCTTTTTTTTCTCCCCCTTCTCTCTCTCTCTCTCTCTCTCTCTCCCCCCCTCTCCGTCTCCCTCTCTTCTTCTTCCTCTCCCTTTCTCCCCCTCTCTCTTTACTCTCTCTCCTCTCCCTCTCTCTCTTTACTCTCTCTCCTCTCCCTCTCTTTACTCCCTCTCACTCCCCCTCTCTCTCTCTCCCTCCCACATCTCTATATCTCTCTCTTTCTCTCCCATCTCTCTATACCCCCTCCTCTATCTCTCTCTTTATCCCTCCTCTCTCATCTCCCCACCCAGCCCCCCTTCCAAGGCAACTGCCTTGCCCTAAGGTCAACCCTTTCAGAATATCGGTCTTTGTTCATAGTCATACTCAGATCTTCTCTTACACAATATCATTGTGTGTTCATGAAGCCTCCTAGTAAAAGCAAGTTAACAGAAATAATGTGTTAGGGATTCTTAACTATTGTAGCACGGACATAATAAAATATTCCCAAAGGGTTCCTTGCATTAATATTCCAGTCACAGATTGCATTAAAGGCAGCTTATTGTTTCTGTTGATAAAGGATTTACTTGAACCTATCCTGTTTTCATCTTTAGAGGCGCTTTCCAATAGAAAGTACAAAGAATAACATATATAAATACTATATATTGTAGTGTTAGTTACAGTAAAGGTTTTTTTCTGCTGAGAATTCAAAGTATAGGTATACAAAGGTCCAAAGAAAATCATCCTTGATGTGATGATGTTATGGAAACAGTTGAAGAGAAAAGGATTTTCTAGACAGCAAAACAATGGTATTGTCCATAGGATAGAAACCTCATCTATTGACTTGTATGTAATATAATTACAAATAGCAGGTGTGTAACATCCATATTAACAAAGCTTCTCCTATTAGCTGTATATAAACACACTGTATATGAGTCTGTGTAACTTCCAGAGTTGAGATTTGGATCTAGAATAATGGAATTGTATTGGAAATCTAATCATTTTAATCAGTGAAATTCCTCTGAAGTCTGAGACGGTGATGCTAAAAATCAGTGAGACCTAGAGAAAATACATGAGAGGTGACATGTCTGACCCACAACTGTGTATATACTGTTATATACACACAGACCCGTGTGTATGTGTGTGTATATGTGTGTATGTGTGTATGTGTGTATGTGTGTGTGTGTGTGTGTGTGTGTGT
>WSYH01004949.1:0-48443 GCA_036426205.1 Ascaphus truei
ACACACACACACACACACACACACACACACACACACACACACACACAGCAACCAATCAGAAGCTGCGCAGCCCCCTAGCAGCAGCAGCCCTTCTCTATATCCCATGTCCGGTATTAGCTCTCACATTTTACCGGACAGGGGAACCGAATACCGGCCTGTCCCGTTCTATACCGGACACCTGGCAACCCTATATGTTTGAACTGAATTTTGATGCATCACCTCCTGTTGAATATCTGACTGATACACATAATTCTGTAATCATTTCAATTGTATTTCTAATGGGTAAGTAGTATTAATAAATATCAATTATTTGTGTTGTTATTCATAATAGCCACACCGTGAAAATAACACACTTCGGTAACCTCTCGTGAAACATCCGCGCTGCATCAAATACATTTTTGATTGGTACATAGCAACTTAATTCTGTACTAACAAAGACTGAGCCACTGATTGAGCCACCTGTGCTGAAGCAGGGACTGATTGAACCACCTGTGGTGAAGCCAGGTACTAAAAAGCCACCTGTGCTGAAGCAGGGACTGATTCAGCCACCTGTGCTGAAGCAGGAACTGATTGAGCCACGTGGTGAAGCCAGGTACCAAAAAGCCACCTGTGCTGAAGCAGGGACTGATTCAGCCACCTGTGCTGAAGCTGGGATTGATTGAGCCACAGCTTTTTAGAATATGCCTGCTTCAACACAGGTGGCCCAATCAGTGTCTCAGCAGAGCCACTGATTGAGCCATCGGTGCTGAAGCAGGGATATCCTGACAAGCTGTGGCTCAATCAGTCCCAGCTGAACACCTGACTTGTTGCTGGCCCTTGAAGACTGGAGTCGCCCGCCCCTGGTACAGACGCACACAAGCTCCATTTGACATGAGATTTCTGTGTTCGGGACTCGGGCTCCTTAGAATAAGAAAGAGAAACGCGTTTCATGGACTTTCCAATGTGCTTCTTTTCCATCGTTGTAGCCGGGACCCACTTCTCACCCTTGTTGTTGTTGGGGGGGTGGGTATGCTGCAGTAGGGAACGCTTCGATAACGGAGGCTCCGCGTAAGGTAGCCGCCATGTTATGGTTGGCAGCAGCGCAGACTTAACCTAGCCAGAGGTTGCCCATGCGCAGGTAAAGGGTAAGCAAGCCCGCGAAGGAGGAGAGTTCCGATTGGAGAGAGGGAGCGCGATACGGGTCCCATCAGCCCCCGCGGGTCCCCGTGATGCGGCGGGACCAATGAGTGGCGAGCATGGGAGGAAAAGGAGGTGGTTGCGCGCACGTTGCGTCAGAGCTGGCTGGAGAGGAGAAGGAGCTTAGGTGTGGGGAGGCAGACCGCCCCCTACGTAGGCCGCATGCCCCAGGCCCAGTTAGGCCCTGAGTCCCAGTAGAGACAAGCAGAGCTAGGGACTGGCCATAGCGAGGTTCCGGTTCCCTTTAGTGCCGCACTATCATCACCAGGACAGTTCTGAGTGACGGGAGGTCTGGGCTCAGACCCCGCTATCCATCCGCAGCGTGTCCGGGTGGGATCGCCCTGGACATCCACGGGTGACGTAACCTACACCCCCGCGGATCCTTTGTGAAGACTAGCAGTACTGGGTACTGGAGTACCCGGCAGGTAATCTCCTAAGTGCACCAACGGTACCATCGTTCATTCAGGACACAGTGGCTGCGCAGTCACACTCATACACGTCATTGACTCACTTGAGGGTGGGAGGACTATTCCCAAGGGGAACTGGACACGGGGTGGGATCACCCGGTGGAGGGAGACGGGAGGGTGAGCGTTCGGCTCGACGCTAAGTATAGTGTCTCCTCTAGGAAGGGACACCGGTTGGTATATGTGTATGACTACTGCAAGTAAAGTTAATTGGTTAAGGTACATTGCTGTGTGTCTGTTGGAGGGACATAAGTCCTGCGAAGACCCACTTCCCCTCTGGCGGAAGCTGTCGCAGGTGGAGGCGCTGCACCAAGTTATAGGTATTGAGTGTACCCCAGGCTCTCCGTGGCAGAGGCTCAGACCCTGTGAGCCTACAGGTAATACAGCATATGGTAGTGGCCTGTGTTCGATAGGAACCAGGGCTACACCTGTATTTGGGCAGAGCTCAGACACCTTGTATACCATATCTCCCAGCCCCCATTCCTCATTTAACGGGTTCCCAACCTGTGTTACACTGTGCTCCCCCTGCTAGAAACATTGGTTCCGCGACCCCCTAGTGAATAAACCTTATTTCCAGACTGTCGCTAACACTGTGAGACCGATCTCAGGCATTATAGTGTCCTGAGCGCGTGGGGGGAACACGCGCTTAATAATCCCCAAACTGCCCGTCAGTGTGTGCAGGCAGCATGGGGGGTATCACTGCTACTCACTGAGGGAGCTTCCAATGTCACGCCCCACAATGCCTTGCTGCTGTGGTCAGGGCTACCGACAGATTTCCTGGGGACCAGGACTAGAGTTTTGACCGCCCCCCAGCCCCCATTTCACACCTCATCGCAGGCCCACTCCCCTATTTCCCCCCCTCTCCCCATGTATTTCTCTCCCCCCCTGTCTCATCTTCCTCACTCACATCTCTGATCCCTCCCCCCCCCCCCTCTACCTCACACATTCATTCCCTGACCCCCTGGCCACACACACACACTATCCCCCCCCCATACAGGGGTAGTCCAAGTACCTCTCTGTGGCGTGTATTACAACGTTAACTGTGCCGCTAAATAGCACAAGAGGTATTAGTCTCTGATAGGGGCGTATGGAGTGGTTATACCGTTGGATACACAACACGCCAGAAGAGGCAATACCGGGTATACACATTATAACGCCAGAGAGTGACAACTACCGGTATACACATACACGCCAAAGAGAGGTAATACCGGTCTTACATACACATGACACCACCCAGAGAGGGCTTACAGTAGAGCAAGAAAACAAACTGGTGTATAAATAGATACACGCCCAGAGAGGTAATACGGGTATACAACATACACGCCCGAGGAAGTATGGTAATAACGGGTATACACAAACTTTTTACGGACAGTATGCACAGTTAAGGTCAGTCCGGTTCAATACTGGACACCTGTCAATTATACACACCGACACTAAATACATGGGGGTTTTTGTGCAGCATTATGTACGGACACGACGCACTGGAGCAGAAGTGAAGGTACCATAGCAACCAGCGACTGGAGGCATAACAGATAAAGATGTTGCCCGGCGACTGTTACGTCAAAGCAATGCCATCTACGGTCTAGGAGAGCTGTGGAGCAATACTGGCTGAGTGAGGAGCAGGGGTAAGGGGGGAGAAATGATAAGAGTATATATAGAAAGAGGTGAAGGGGTTAAACCGTGGGCAGAAGAAAAGGGAAAAAAACAAAAACATCAATATATCACATATTACCCAGCAGAAAAACTATTTATTAGGAGAAAAAATGGGAAATAAAGATCAGAGTTGAGCCTAAATTATTGTGTCCAGTGAGTCGATCCAATAGGATAGTATCCAGGCCCGATTCTTTTGGTGTTCTATAGATGGGTTATTATACTGACCATAATCAGTTGGGACACAGTCACACGTCTCAGACAGACTCACCACCCTGAGTTTCCCCATTGGCTTTTAGCATGCAATGATGCCAGGGATTCTGGGTAGTGACATGCACATGAGCTAGCACACTGAGTAACTTATCGCTTCTTGTCATTTTAAATATGTTAACATGTTCTTGCCCTGTTAAAATGGACAGAGACTCAAAAAGTGGACATAGAGCGCTCATTTGCATGCCATTTCCCAGAATCCTGGGCCGTGGAAGGAAGCACTGCATCCTAGGAGATGATGGGAAGGGCAGGGCGCGCACACCTGCCTGAGACGTGAATGTGCGCACACGTGGGGGTTTTTATTTGCTGTATGGTGGAGCGTTTTTGCACTTTTGTACTTGCCATAACTTACTTCGGGTTGCTTAAGCCACCGACCCTAAGCCTGAATGCCCCGCTTCTTACCCTGCTGACCCTAAAATGGCATGGCCGAACATGTTCTTCATCCTACGGCAAGGTTCAATAACTTCGGTTTTCAATTCCTGTGGCGTTTGTCCCACGTGGTTTTAACCACATGGACACTTGGTAATGTCGATAACCTTACATGACCCGATTTACATGTCACACAAGGACCTAGATCAGCAGCGGCAACTTCAGTCCTCAAGCGCTACCAACAAGTCACATTTTCGGATTATACTGCCTCAGCACAGATGGTCAATCAGTCAAAGACTCCAAGAGGGCCTCCACGGGACGTGGACCCTCCACAGGCGGGCCAGGGACACCCCCCCCCCACAGGCGGGCAACGGGGACACCTATCCCCAAATAAATACAGATAAAAACCCCACCCTCAAATACATACAGTTACCTTGGGGATGGTCTCAGCCCTCTAGTGCCCCGGCTCTCCCCAGCTGCTGCGGGCCTCCCTCACTCTCCCACGTCGGACCTCTCTCCCCAGCTGCTGCGGGCCTCCCTCTCCTCCGGTGCAGGCCTCTCTCTCCCCAGCTGCTGCGGGCCTCCCTCACTCTCCCACATCGGGCCTCTCTCTCCCATGCTGCTGTGGGCCTCCCTCACTCCTGTGTCAGGCCTCTCTCTCCCCAGCTGCTGCGGGCCTCCCCTCTCCTGTGTCAGGCCTCTCTCTCCCCAGCTGCTGCGGGCCTCCCTCACTCTCCCACGTCGGACCTCTCTCCCCAGCTGCTGCGGGCCTCCATCACTCCTGGTCAGGCTTCTCTCTCCCAGCTGTGCGGGCCTCCCTCACTCTCCCACATCGGGCCTCTCCATGCTGCTGTGGGCCTCCCTCACTCCTGTGTCAGGCCTCTCTCTCCAGCTGCTGCGGGCCTCCCTCTCTCTGTGTCAGGCCTCTCTCCCCAGCTGCTGCGGGCCTCCCTCACTCTCCCACGTCGGACCTCTCTCCCCAGCTGCTGCGGGCCTCCATCACTCCTGTGTCAGGCCTCTCTCTCCCCAGCTGCTGCGGGCCTCCCTCACTCTCCCACATCGGGCTTCTCTCCCATGCTGCTGTGGCCTCCCTCACTCCTGTGTCAGGCCTCTCTCTCCAGCTGCTGCGGGCCTCCCTTTCTCCTGGTCAGGCCCTCTTCCCCAGCTGCTGCGGGCCTCCCTTTCTCCTGTGTCAGGCCTCTCTCTCCCCAGCTGCTGCGGGCCTCCCTCACTCTCCCACGTCGGACCTCTCTCCCCAGCTGCTGCGGGCCTCCCTCACTCCTGTGTCAGGCTCTCTCTCCCCAGCTGCTGCGGGCCTCGTCACTCAGCCGGGCCTCTCCACGCTGCTGCAGACCTCCCCCGGTGTCAGGCCTCTCTCTCCCAGCTGCTGCGGGCCTCCTTCTGTGTCAGGCCCTTTCTCCCCAGCTGCTGCGGGCCTCCCTCGCTCAGCCGGGCCTCTCTCTCCCATTCTGCTGCAGACCTCCCTGTTCCTGTGTCAGGCCTCTCTCTCCCCCCCCAGCTGCTGCGGGCCTCCCTCGCTCAGCCGGGCCTCTTTCCCATGCTGCTGCGGGCCTCCCTCTCTCCTGCGTCAGGCCTCTCTAACCAGCTGCTGCAGGCCTCCCTCACTCTCCCACATCGGGCCTCTCTCTCCCACGCTTGCAGCGGGCCTCCCTCTCTCCTGTGTCAGGCCTCTCTCCCAGCTGCTGTGGGCCTCCCTCGCTCAGCCGGGCCTCTCCCACGCTTCTGCGGGCCTCTCCCACGCTTCTGCGGGCCTCCCTCTCCCTGTGTCGGGCCTCTTTGTCCCACGCTGCTGCACGCCCTCCCTCACTCTCCCACGCGGGCCTCTCTCTAACGTCAGTGTGCACTGCGGCAGATGGGACCAGCATGAGAAGAGAGGGCCAGATTCCGGCACCACGCTCCAACATCAGAGAGAGGCCCGGCGGTGGGAGGGGAGAGCCGGGGCCGGTAGCAACCACGAGAACCGGCCAGAAAGACAAACAAGCGGGCCCGACCTTCCAGTGTCGGCCAACCGGGCCCCCCACAGCCACCAGGCACAGGACATGTGTACCGGCTCCCCGCTCCTGCCGGCGCGCCCTGGCGTTGGTGCATTGCATTGTGGGGAGCGACTTGTAAGCTCCTGCTGCAACAGTGACAGCGATACCCCCCCACACTAAGGTGCAGTTTTGGGGCCTTACTAAGTGCGCAGCCCCCACACGGTTCAGGACCCCCTATACCGCCTGGAGACGCCATTACATGTTGTTTTGGTGAACGTTCACGGGGGAAAAAAACCCTGTTAGAATCGCTGACCAGGAGGTTTACATCTGCGTCATAACACGGATCACACGCGCCCTCATCGGCGACGTGAACATGTGCTGGGTTAGCATTAAAGAAGGGGGAAAACAAGCTTTGCTCTGTGAAGAACCAGTTTCACTTCGGGTTTTAGGTAAAGAATAAGTGAGCGGTATTTCCAGAGCGGAAGGAGACGGCGGGCCCCTCAGAATAAAGCTGCCCCTGTAAGTTTTGGGAGGTGAAAGGAGCCAGAGTCCAACAAAGAAAAATCTATTTCTAAATTAAATAAAAACCCCACTTGTGAGCACATTCACATCCACAAAGGTTAGCAGCCCTGCTCTCCCCATTATCTATAGATGCAATGCTTCCGCTTGCAAACAGGGGATTCTGGGTGTAATGAGTGCAAATGAGCACACGCACGATGTCTAAATTCCGTGCAAAGCATACTCGCGTATCTAAATAAATCGGATTTAAAGAAAAGATAAGGGGCTGGAAAAAGCACCCGGCTATCTCTCTTAAACCTGTCCTGTTGGTGACCCTAGGGCTCTTCAGTTGCCCCACCCCTGCTGTAGAAGCTCGTGAGCCGAACTTTTGGAAAGGCCAGCACTCTGATTGGCTCAGACACAGTGTCATGGATACGCTGGAAAGGTTCCTCCCACTCAGCTCTAAGAATGTTCCATTCGCTCCCAACTCACAGGGGGGAGAGGGCTCCGAAAACTTACTATCCAAATCAAAATGTTAAGTTCAGGCTTTTTTTATTACTGTAGACCCTGATTGAAGGTTAGGAAGGGTAGTGATCCTTCTTTAGTGCGATACTAGTGTCTAACTAGTGTCCACTTATCTCACCGCACAAGAGGTCGATTAACAAGTGGAAAAATAGCCAAATGCCAAATATTGCAAAAAAAATTTTTTCTGGGGGGGCGCGCGGGTGGTTTCAGAGGTCCCGCGCTCCTTCCCAAGGCATTTAAATTACACGGGGATCGTGCGAGGCCTCTGCAACACTAAAACTTACCGGGATTCAGAAGCATCTCCATGGCAAGCGGCGACAAAGACGCTGCGGGGTCATGTGACTTGACGCCATGTGACCCAGGAGCGTCATTTGACGTGCTGCCAGGTAGAGGAGAGGGCGTCTGACCAGGGGCGGCCAGACGGGGCGCTGCATCAAAAGCTCCCCTGATGTAAGGTGCGTCACGCTCGACACACACACACTTCTCTCCGCTCCATGCTGTTTCCTCCTCTCCTTGGCCCCCACAAGGCTCCTGACACAACTGATGGCTATTACCCAGCAGAGACAATCAGAATAGAAGAAGATGCAAAGCCTTTCCTCTCCTGCTCAGGGAAATCCGAGGCCCCCCAAGCCGGTCAGGCACAGCCGGGTAATCACGACACTACACCCGAGTAGGTAATACCGGTTAACACATACACGCCCAGAGAGGTAATACCGGTAGTGCACATACACGCCCAGAGTGTTAATACCGGTGGATACACATACACCCCAGAGAGCGTAATCCGTATACACATACACGCCCCAGATTTCCAGGTAAATAACGGTAACACATAACGCAGAGAGTCGTAATACAGGTACTACAATACAGTCCAGAGAATAATAGCCCGGTATACACATACAACGCCCAGAGAGTAATACCGGTATACACACATGCACCGAGAGGTAATAGCGGTATACACATACACGTCCAAAGAGAACCCGTAATACGGTATAACATACACGCACAGAGAGGTAATACCGGTATACAACATGCCACAAACCGAGATGGTAATAGCGGTATACACATACCGCCCAGGGATGTATACGGTCCACCTACACATATACACGCCCAGAGAGGTAATACGGTATACACATACACGCCAGAGAGGTGTTAATACCGGTATACACATACACGCCCAGAGAGGTAATACCGAGTAGTTATACACATACACGCCCAGAGAGGTAATACCGGTATACACTACACGACCCAGAGAGGTATACCGGTTATACACATACACGCCCAGAGAGGTAATACCGGTATACAATACAGCCCAGAGAGGTAATACCGGTATACACTTCACACCCAGAGAGGTAAATACGGTATACACATACACTCCCAGAGAGGTAATACCCGGTATACACATACAACGACCAGAGAGGTAATACTGGTATAACACATACACGCCAGAAAGGTATAATACAGTATACACATTACAACGCCCAGAGACGGTAATACCGGTATACACATACACGCCCAGAGAGGTATACCGGTATTACACAATACACGCCCAGAGAGGACAATACCGGTATAACATACAACGCCCAGAGATGGTAATACCGGTATACACATACACAGCCAAGAGAGGTAATACGGTATACACATACACACCAGAGAGGTAATACGGTATACATATACACGCCGAGAGTAATAGGGTAACACATAAGCCCAGAGAGTGGTAATAAGGGTATACACAAACGTTTTACTGGACAGTATGCACATAAAGGTCAGTCCGGTTCAATACTGGACAATGTCAATATACACCCGACACTAAATCATGGGGGTTTTTGGCAGCATTAGTACGGACACGACGCACTGGAGCAGAAGTGAAGGTACCATAGCAACCAGCGACGGAGGGCAAACAGATAAAGATGTTGCCCGGCGACTGGTAAACGTCAAAGCAATGCCATCTACGGCTCATGGAGAGCTGGAGCAATACTGGCTGAGTGAGGAGCAGGGGTAAGGGGGGAGAAATGATAAGAGATAATATAAGAAAGAGGTGAAGGGGTTAAACCGTGGGCAAGAAAAAGAAGAAAAGGGAAAAAAGAAAAAAAAAAAAAATCACATAATATCACATATTACCCAGCAGAAAAACTATTCTATTAGGAGAAAAAAATGGAAATAAAGATCAGAGTTGAGCCTAAATCCTTATTGTGTCCAGTGAGTCGATCCAATAGGATAGTATCCAGGCCCGATTCTTTTGGTGTTTCTATAGATGGGTTATTATACTGTACCATAATCAGTTGGGACACAGTCACACGTCTCAGACAGACTCACCAACCTGAGTTTCCCATTGGCTTTTAGCATGCAATGATGCCAGGGATTCTGGGTAGTGACATGCACACTGATGCTAGCACACTGAGTAACTTATCGCTCTTGTCCATTTTAACATTGTTAACATTTTTGCCCATGTTAAAATGGACGAGACTCAAAAGTGTGACATAGAGCGCTCATTTGCATGCCATTTCCCAGAATCCCTGGCTGCAGTGAAGCACTGCATCCTACGAGATGATGGGGAAGGGCAGGGCTGCACACCTGCCTGAGACGTGAATGTGCGCACACGGTGTGGGGTTTTTATTTGTGTATGGTGGAGCGTTTTTGCCTTGTACTTGCCATAACTTACTTCGGGTCTGCTTATAGCCACCGACCCTAAGCCTGAATGCCCGCGCTCTTACCTGCTGCACCCTAACATGGCACTGGCCGACAGTTCTAATCCTACGGCAAGGTTCAATAACTTCGTTTTCAATTCCTGTGGCGTTTGTCCCACGTGGTTTTAAACCACATGGACACTTGGTAATGTCGATAACCTTACATGACCGATTTACAATTCACACCAAGACCTGATCAGCGCAGCGGCAACTTCAGTCCTCAACGCCGCAACCACCAAGTTCACCATTTTTCGGATATCATCTGCCTCAGCACACGATGGCTCAATCAGTCAAGACTCCAGATGCCGCTACACGGGTGACATACCACTGACCCGTGCGCCACGAGGGGCCCTCAACAGCGAGGGCACCTCGCCTTTCCGGACCCATTCACACGGCGGGTGCCACGGGGGACCACTCCACAGGAGGGCCACACGGGGACCCTCCACAGGCGCGCCACGGGGACCCTCCACGAGCGCGGCCCGGGACTCCTCCAGAGCGCCCAGGGGCCATAGGCCTGAAAACTCTGTCCCACCCCCCCACAAAGGGTTTGAGTCTGCATTTTGTAAGATGCAGGAAGACTGGAGACCGGGCTGCTGAACGTCTTTTCTTGCTAGCTTATGGAGGCCTCGGCCTAGGACTGGACTGCAGCAAACCCCCTGGATGGGTGTTGGCAGCGTTGTCAGTGACAGGGCGGCTGGGGGTTATTGAAAATCTGCATCGTATTCTGTCAAAGTGATGGCCGTGTGAGTCAGGGAAAGGTGTGCAAAGTCGTATCAGAGGGTACGGGGGGGCAGCAGTCTGTATCGGGGGTACGTGGGGAGCAGGTTGTATGGGGGTACGGGGGGCGAGTCGCAGGGGGTCGCAGCAGTCTGAATTAGGGGGTAAGGGGGGCGCAGCAGTCTGTGTCAGGGGATGGAGGGGGCAGCAGTCTGTCGTAGGGGGTAGGGAGGGCAGACAGTCTGTGTCAGGGGTAGGAGGGGGCAGCAGTCTGTGTCAGGGGGTATAGAGGGCGGAAGGCGGGTCAGGGGATAGGAGGGGGCAGCAGCTGTGTCAGGGGGTAGGAGGGGCAAGCCTAGTCGTGTCAGGGGGTGGAGAGGGCAGCAGCCTGTGTCAGGGGGTAGGAGGGGGACAGAGTCTGTGTCAGGGGGAGAGTGAGGGGGGGGCCAGCAGTCTGTGTCAGGGGGATGGAGGGGGCCGGCAGCAGCCGGTGTCAGGGGTAGGAGGGGGCAGCAGTCTGTGGTCAGGGGGGGTAGGAGGGTAGGAGCGAGGGCAGGCAGCAGTCGTGTGTAGGGAGGGTAGGAGGGGGCAGCAGTCTGTGCTCAGGGGTAGGACGGGGGGCAGCACGTCTGTGTCAGGATTAACAGGGGCCAGGGCAGCAGTCTGTGTCAGGGGGGGTAGGAGGGGCAGCAGTATGTGTCAGGGGTGGAGGCAGGGGGGAGCAGACGGTCAGGGGGGTGAGGACGGGGGGAAGCCAGTCAGGCTGTCAGGGGGTAATAGCGGGCGGAGCCGTTGTGTCAGCGGGTGGAGATGGGAGCAGTCGTGTCGGGTAGGAGAGGGCAGCAGCCGTGTCAGGGGGGTGGTAGGAGGGGGCGCAGAGTTTGTCAGGGGGTAGGAGAGGGCAGCAGTTCTGTGTCGGGGGGTAGGAGAGGTAGCCAGCATGTGTCAGGGGCGGGGGGGTAGGAGGGAGCAGGCAGTCCTGTGTGGGGTAGAGGGGCAGCCGGTGTGGGGTAGGAGGGGGCCGCAGCCTGTTAGGGGGTAGGAAGTCCGAGGACATAGGGTCAAATAGACATCCACAGTATGATCAGGGCTCCACACCCAGTCAAGTCTATGTCAGGGCCAGTTCCGAGGCTAATACGTGGTTGCGGTGGATAGGGCCACGGTACATGTTTTTCTGTGTCAGTTGTGTGTCAGCTTCAGTTCCTGTCCCCACTGTAGTGTCGCGGAACATTGAGTGTGCAAAGCATATAGCAGAGCAGGTAAGCACAGACATCGACCTGGTGTGTTTTTTGTACGTCGAGTTGATAGAAATCTCATTCATTTTTTGGTATATGTCTCCACAGGCGGGCCACGGGGACCCTCCACAGGCGGGCCACGGGGACTCTCCACAGGAGGGCCATAGGGAAAACTCTGCCCCCCCCCCCCAAAGGGTCTTGATGTCTGCATTTTGTAAGATGCAGGAAGACGGAGCCAGGGGCTGACGTAGGAGGGTGGTTGCTGCTATAATGAGTCGGCCTGGAGGACTGAGCAAACCCTGGGATGGGTGTTTGGCAGCGTGTCAGTGACAGGGCGGCTGGGGGTTCATTGAAAATCCTGCATCGTATTCTGTCACAAGTGATGGCCGTGTGCAGTCAGGGAAAGGGTCGTGCAAGTCTGTATCAGAGGGTACGGGGGGCAGCAGTCTGTATCAGGGGGTACGGGGGGCAGCAGTCATGTAATTAGGGGGTACGGGGGGCGCAGCAGTCTGTGTCAGCGGGGACGGGGGCGCAGCAGTCGTATCTAGGGGGGTACGGGGGGCGCAGAAGTCTGTGTCAGGGGATAGGAGGGGGGCAAGCAGTCTGTGTCGGGGTAGGAGAGGGCGCAGTCTGTGTCAGGGGGGTAGGAGGGGGCAGCAGTTCGGTGTCAGGGGGTATGCGGGGGGCAGCGTCTGTGTTCAGGGGATAGGAGGGGCAGCAGGGCCTGTGTCAGGGGGGTAGGAGGGGACAGCAGTCTGTGTCACGGGAGGTAGGGAGAGGGCAGAGCCTGTGTAGGGGGATAGGAGGGGGCAGCAGTCCCAGTTCTGTGTCAGGGGGTATGAGGGGGGCACGCAGTTGCGGGGTCAGGGGTAGGGGAGGGGGCAGCAGCCTGTGGTCAGGGGGGTAGGAGGTAGGAGGGGGCAGGGGACAGCAGTTCTGTGTTAGTAGGGGGGTAGGAGAGGGCAGCAAGTCGGTGTCAGGGGGCTAGGACTGGGGGCAGCCAGTCTGTGTCAGGGGGTAGGAGGCGGGCAGCAGTCGTGTCAGGATGTACAGGGGGGCAGCAGTCTGTGTCCCGGGGGTAGGAGAGGGCAGCAGTCTGGTCAGGGGGGTAGGAGGGGGACAGCAGCCTGTATCAGGGGGTTAGGGAGGGGGCAGCAGTCTGTGTCCAGGGGGCTACAAGGGGGGTAGCAGTCTGTGTCAGGGGGTAGGTTGAGAGCCAGAGTCTGTGTAGGGGTGGTAGGAGGAGGGCCAGCAAGCCTGTTCAGGGGGTAGGCTAGGACGGGGGCAGCAGTATGTGTCAGGGGTAGGATGAGGGAAGCAGTCTGTGTCGGGGAGGGGTTAGGATGGGAGTAGGAGAGGTCGGCAGCCGGTGTACGGGGGGTGGTAGGAGGGAGCAGCCAAGTCTGTGTAGGGGTAGGAGGGGGCAGCAGACTGTGTCAGGGGGGTAGAGAGGGCCAGCAGTAGGTGTCAGGGGCGGTAGGTAGGAGGGGCAGAAGCCTGTGTCAGGGGTAGGAGAGGGGCAGCAGACTGTGTCGGGGTCAGGAGGGGGCAGCAGCCTGTTCAGGGGGTAGGAGGGGGCAAGCAGTTGTTGAAGGGGGTACGAGGGGGGCAGCAGTCTGTGTCAGGGGGGGTAGGAGAGGGCAGCAGCGTGTCAGGGGGTAGGAGAGGGCAGAGTATGGTGTCATGGGGTTAGGAGGGGGCAGCAGCAGCTGTGGTGTCAGGGATAGGAAGGGGGCAGCAGTCTGTGTAAGGGGGTAGGAGGGGGCAGCAGTTGTGGTCAGGGGGTATGAGGGGGGCAGCAGTCGGTGTCAGGGGGTAGGTAGGAGAGCGGCAGCAACTGTGAGGGGGGGTTAGGAGGGGGGGCACAGTCTGTGTCAGGGGGTAGGAAGAGGGCAGAAGTCTGTGTCAGGGGTACGAGGGGGCAGTAGTCTGTTCAGGGGTACGAGGGGACAGTAGAGTAGTCTGTGTCAGGGGTAGGAGAGGGGCAGCAAGTCTGTGTCGGATGGTAGGAGGGAACACGCAGTGCGTGTCAGGGGTTAGGAGGCAGCAGTCTGCGTCAGGGGTAGGAGGGCAGCAATTGTGTCAGGGGTAGGAGGGAACAGTCTGTGTCGGGGTGGGTAGGAGGGAGCAAAGAAGTCTGTGTAAGGGTAGGCGAGGGCAGCCAGGCATGGTGTAGGGGGTATGAGGGCAGCAGTCTTGTCAGGTGGTAGGGAGGGCAGCAGTTGTGTCAGGGGGTGGACGAGGGGCAGCAGATGTGTCAGGGGGGTACGGGAGAGGCAGCAGCTGTGTCAGGGGGTTACGACGGGGGCAGCAGTCTGTGTCAGGGTGGTAGGAGAGGGGGCAGCAGTCATGTGTCAGGGGAGTACGAGAGGCGGCCGCGTCTGTGTAGGGGGTAGCGGACGGGGCAGCAGGCTAGTGGTCAGGGAGTACGAGGGAGCAGTTGTGCAGGGGGTAGGAGGGGGGCAGCAGTCGTGTCAGGGTAGGAGGGGCGTGGTCAGCGGGAGCGCAGTCTGTGTCAGGGGGAGGGTGGGGCAGCAGTCTGTGTCCGGTAGGGCCGCAGTTAGGATAGGGAGGCAGACAGCTGTGTCAGGGGGGTACGAGGGGGACAGGCAAGTTGTGTCAGGGGTGTAGGAGGGGGCAGCAGTCATGTGTCGGGGGTACGAGGCGGACTAGCAGTCGTGTAGGGTAGGGCACAGCAGTAGTAGGGGTTGATGGTAGGAGGGGCAGCAGCAGTCTGTGGTAGGGGTAGGAGGGGGGCAGCAGTCTGTGTAGGGGATAGGAGGGCGGCAGCGTCTGAGTCAGGGGGACTAGGATTCGGGGCAGCAGCCTGGTCAGGGGGTACGAGGGGGGGGAGGCAGCAGTCTGTGTTAGGGAACGAGGGCAGAGTTGTAGGGGTAGAGGGGGCAGCAAGTCTGTGTCAGGGGGGGTACGATGGGGGGCGCAGCAGTCTGTTAGGGGGTTATGGGGGACGGGGGGGCAGCAGTCCGGGAGGATGGTAACAGGGGGCAGGAGGGGGCAGCAGTCTGTGTCAGGGGGTAGGAGGGGGCAGCCAGTCTGTGTCAGGGGGTATGAGGGCGGCAGCAGTCTGTGTCAGGGGGTAGGAGGGGGCAGCAGTCTGTGTCAGGGGGTACGAGGGGGCAGCAGCCTGTGTCAGGGGGTAGGAGGGGACAGCAGTCTGTGTCAGGGGGTAGGAGAGGGCAGCAGTCTGTGTCGGGGTAGGAGAGGGCAGCAGTCTGTGTCAGGAGGTAGGAGAGGGCAGCAGTCTGTGTCGGGAGGTAGGAGGGCAGCAGTCTGTGTCGGGAGGTAGGAGGGCAGCAGCCTGTCAGGGGGTACGAGGGGGCAGCAGTCTGTGTCAGGGCATTAGAGTATGTGAAGCACCTTTATAACCCCCTCTCCCAGGACCTCTTTGTGTATAAGCCCCAGCACTCCGTGTCCCGGCTGACACGGGAAAGCAGAGGCGAGAAGCAGGGAGTGTTACCCCATTCTGCAGACACCTGCAGCTTCTCATCTGTCACTGTGATCAAAGGCCCCATCCCGGTGACAGGGCGCTGCCTGCAAGCACGGGGCTTGTCAGCCTAATTGTGTTCGTGCCAAGTTCCCCTCAGGGTCTGAACCATGGACCAACACAACCCTCCTTTGCATACCTTGAGAAACGAAAAAAGAACAAGGCGCACATAGTGAAGTACAGTATAGAAAGCTAATTTTACTAATAAATAATAAGTTCTGCGTACATCAGAGTATATAAAATCAGGCAATGGATAAGTGGGGTTACCACACAGGGGGACCGCTGGAGTCGTCACTCTTCACCCGATGTGGAGATGGGAACAGCAGACCAGCGATCATCAGACCAGGCAGGAGGGCCCTCTGGATCCGTGGCGTGCACTCATCGTTCATGGATGGTGGAAAGGCCCTTGGATCCGTGGCGTTGCACTCACTCGTCCTGGATGGTGGAAGGGCCCTCTGGATCCGTGGCGTGCACTCACTCCGTTCCTGGATGGTGGAAGGGCCCTCTGGATCCGTGGCGTGCACTCACTCCGTTCCTGGACGGTGGAAGGGTCAGTCTACAGTGTGTATCCCCACACGCAAGTCCCAAGACCGAGTACAGCGGTCTCCGTTGGTGTCTCCGCTGCCTAACGCCGACAGCACGCCGCTGCTCCACGTGGGACGCCCGCTGATGACGTCACTGGCTTCACTACCAGTGCAGAGCCCAGAGCAGTGTCCGCAATGGCGCACGGCGCCGCACAGCGCACAGGGAGGCACAGAGTGTGAATAACGGGGACAGCTGTCACAGGGGACAGGGAGGGATGCAACAAAGATGCAATAAGTAATAAATGGTATAAAAATGAGCTGAAACACAGTCCAACGCGTTTCATAACACACAGTTACTTCTTCAAACTGAAGAAGTAACTGTGTGTTACGAAACGCGTTGGACTGCCTTATCCATTGCCTGATTTTATATACTTTGATGTACGCAGAACTTATTATTTATTAGTAAAATTAACTTTTTATACTGTACTTCACTATGTGCGTTGTGCGCCTTGTTCTTTTTTCGTTTCTCTAGTTCTAGGGGTGTTGGGCCACCCCCCAAGAAAGGCTGCAGACGCACTATTAGTGCACTTATAAGGTCAACAATATTGTTTATTGCACATTGTATTCACAATTGTGTGTTATATTATATGCCACATATTAGCTGCGCACTTTTCTTTTCTGTATCTTTGCATAACTTACCTGCACACACACAAGCTGGGAGCTGCAGGGAGCTGCAGGGAGCTGCAGGGAGCAGCAGGGAGCAGCAGGGAGCTGCAGGGAGCTGCAGGGAGCTGCAGGGAGCTGCAGGGAGCTGGGCCTGATGTTCGGATTAGGGGGAAGAGAAATAGAAGCGGAATTCACTAAACAACAGCACCATAATATGCTCATGCACAGGGACAATCTCGCTTAGCTCACCAAAAAATATATGGTCTTAGTGCAGCTGTGTGGTTTGGGTTCTGGCTGGCGGGGACACCGCTACAGCTAATATTGGGATTATATGGCGTCAGTGGGCTGGTGTATGAACATCGCACTAGGAGACTATATTTGCGGTAGTTATAGGTTCATCTTGTCTATGGCTGACACTATATATCGCACATGTATTTACCATGACCCCATGCAGACGCACGCAGCATAAGGCTGAGTCCCCAGTCTTCACTGTGGCACGCGCGCCCGGCGGGGGGGCGGGGGGGCGGGGGGGGGCGGCGCGTGCACAGCGCTACACCGCGATCTGCAGTCTGGGGGAAGAGGGAAGGTTTGCGACGGGAGGGGGCGTGGCTGTGGGTTTGCGGGGGCGTGGCCATGACGTCCCGCGGCTGGTTTGCCCTTATTGGCTGAACCGCCGGCAGGGGCGTGGCCACGCCCCCGTCGCAGATGTCAAGTTCAAATTCTCCTGCCTCCCTGAAAACCTGTCGCGCACTGCGGGGGAAAGGTGTGTGACAAGGTAGGGACTGGGACCGGCCGGACTGGGGGGGCGGGGCTTGATAGCACAGCGCACGCCGAGCCGTGCGCTGTGGCGGTGACTAGGACCGCAGCCTAAGGCCCATGGGCAGCACGCAGAATTCAGCGAGCGCAGAGAGCCGCCGCCCCCCAAGCCTCTTACTTTCTCCCGAGCAGCATCTCCTTCCCCTCCGACGCGGCGTCACGTGATGTCAACGCGCCGCCGCAGGAGGAGACGCTGCTCCCCCCGGCAATCAGTTTAATGGTTGTGGGGAAGACCGAGGGGCTCGGGGCAGTGGGCACCCATGGGAACGATTTTCCTAGGGCGGAGTTTTCCAGTTTCAAATGATCATTTATTATAAATGATCATTTGAAACTGGAAAGTGCCACCCTAGAAAAATGCCGCCAGAGCAATGGAGGACGTACCTGTTTTACCGCCCATAGGCTCGGGGGTCGGCCCTCCTCTGCAGCATAGCAGCATCTGACGTCGCATTGTCATGGCAACGTGTCTTCATGGCATCACTTGATATCAGGTCACCATGACAACGCGACGCTGCAGGAGGGAGGCCACTCCGGAGAAGGTAAGACAACACACGTACCACACTCTAGGCCAGGGGACCACAACCTTTTTTGTGCCCATGGGCACACTTGAGAATTCAGGAGAGAGTGACGGGCACCAACCAATTAACACGCACACACACAAAATACACTTACCTTGCCCTGGAGGCGACCAGTGCCGCGCCGATCCCGTTCGCGGATGTGGAAGTTAGGCCCGACTCCTGGGCGGGCCCCATTTCTGCCGCAGACCGGCACGAGAGAAGAGGCGCCTGATCTACGCCGCATTATCAACTGGTTGGCCAGTCAGTGTCGGGCACCCACCAAAGGCTTGGCGGACCGCGTCGGGAACCCCTGCTCTAGGCTATATCCTAGTAAGCCGCACGGGAAATCCGCCTCCGCGGCTGAGGCCGTCGTCTCTCTTACTCACTCACCCCCCCCCCCCCCCGGCTCTGCCGTAACGAGAAGATCCAATCAGGAACAACCGTGCTCAGCGCGAAAAATGGAGCAACGTTCGGGACGTAGTGACCAAGAAAATAGTTTATTTCATCAGTAAAAAACAAACAGAAATGGTGCTGGCAAATCCTCTTTATTTGCCAGCACCATTTCTCTATATGTTTCTAACTGATTAAAATAAACTATTTTCTTGGTCACTATGTCCCGACGTTGCTCTTTTCTCGGCTGAGCACCGGTTGTTCCTGATTGGATCTCCTCCGTTACTATACTTTGCTGGGATGCACGCCTGGCAGGAGTCACAAAAACAACAGCGGCCGTGAGTAACTTAAATAACACCATTGTGCTTTCCTGTAAGCCGGTTGAATTGCAGCGTGCTTTGTTTCTCTCTGATCCGAGCGGTTTGAGCGCTGGTTGTTGGCGCTGACGCGCAGGACTCTCGCAGCGGCCTCCCCCCCCTCCGCCTCCCACTTCACGAGCGGGGTCAGAACGTTTTGCATATCTGTATACACACCCTTCCGCTGGGATGTATCCTATACGACTCCTGTTTATACACCCAAGACCTCTCTAATTATTGCTTAATCATCATCAATTGTGTAGTCTTTTTGAGCACCGGACTTTGATTTTCACCCATCCTCACCATGTCTCTGTAATTTCTCCACACTTACCACTTAGATTGTAGCTCTTCGGGGCAGGGACTCCTTGTCCTTGTCTAAGGCTGCGGCCCGGCCAGCTCTGAGCGCCTGGCGCTCAAAGCATCGTGGGCGGGTGTCCTGCGTCTGCTCGCGCGCGGGGGGGCAGCATTGACGAATATTAGCGAGTGGGAAAGTAATCATTTTTATTTACCTCGCCATCGCGTGTGTGCAACGCTTCATACCCATCGCGTGAGCAATCGTGTGAGCATCGCGTGAGCGGGGACTTGCATAATATAATATATGCAAGACCCTCGCCAAGCACCGCGCGCTCAATGCTAGCGGGGCCACAGCCTAAAGCGCTTATCCCATTATGTTTATATTATTATGTCACGTCCTATGTACATGGATGGTGCTATATAAAGATATACAGACATACCATATCATACTATACTATATACCATATATACTATACATAAATACTATACTATACATACATCCATACTGTACATACACACATACACACCACACATACATACATACATACATACACCATCACACATACACACATACACACCACACAACACACACACAACACACCCACACACACACCCCAACACACACACACACATACATACCACATACCACCATATTTACTGACGGCCCATCCGGAGAATATTCTGTTATTAGGTCTGTTGACCACTTCTTGTGGCACAGTGGTTTAGTGGGAAGCTGTGGAGATAATGGGGTATTGTCACTTCCTACTGTGGTTTTAGTGGATTGGTGAACACGTTTCCTTTTCCACGACCATATAGGGCCTCATGCAGAGAGCAGCGCTATGACAATCTCCCCATTTTCCGCCGGCGAAAATCGCGCTAAAAAACAAGCCGAAAAGGCGAGTTTGGAAAAAAGCCGCCGTTTTTTTTTTTTCAATTGAAACTCCGCCGCGCGGCTGGCGAAAACTACATCTCGCCAGTCTGAAAAATATCCAAATTCAAAAGGCGCGCTCGCCATCTAGCGGCTGTTTTTGGCGCGATTTTCGTCAATTTTCTCCGCCAACTAAAGTTGGCAAGAAGCCGGCTATAGGGAAAAAAAAAAAATGCGCGATTTTTTTTCTCTCCCTTCAGCTGCGCAATCTCCTCCTTTACAATTCTCCACCATGCAGTAATGCTAAAAATAGCGGATTTCGCCCATTTCTGCATATGGAAAAAACTCTCCACTAAAGCTACTTTTTCTGAAACTCTCCAATTTTTAAATTCGCTGCTCTCTGCATGAGGCCCATGGTGTTTGTGGGTGTGTGTGGGGCTGATGGTTAGCCGGTGTTTTGTTATTAAGGGGAAGTGTCAGGGAACGGGGCAGAAATGTGAAGCGCTTTCTGGAACGGTTATCCCCGCAACGCCAAGTAAAAAATAAAACCATCATTTAAACAAACCGAAAGACAAATACAAAAAATCCCGGATTACAATCCCCCTGTTTGATCCCAAAATAGATGTGTTAAAGTCTATAAAACCCCACCAAAGTATTTGGTTGCAGTGTTAATAAAATGTAACCATATGTATACTCATCGTGCTAATCACCTATATTCACCTGATTAAACTGTCGCTGCGCCATTTGTACAACTAACTTAGGGGTCTATGCAGAGAGCAGCGCTAGAATAAATTGAGAGTTTAAAAAAAGTAGCAGTAATGGAGAGGTTTTTTCTCTCCATATGCAGAAAGGGCCTAAAACTGCATTTACAATCCTTTCTGCATATGGAGAGTTTCAACACACAGCGCTATGAGCGCTATGAGCGCTATGAGCGCTGTTGAAACTAGTGGGAAAGAAATCGATTTTTTTTTTTCTCCTCCACCAGCCGCGGAGCGCCAGCTTCATGGTGGAGAGGAAAAATGTTGAAAATCGCGCCATTTTTTTGGCGCGAACAGCCACTAGATGGCGTTCGCGGCTCTCTGCATACGCATCGGCGAAAAAAACACTGGAGAGATTTCTGTTCTCCTCCAGCCGCGCGCGAATTTCAAGGAAAAAAATTAAAAATGGCGCTTTTTTTGAACACTTGCATTTTTCTGCTGCTTTTCTCGATTTTCGCGGGAAAATGGCGAGATTGCTATTAGCGCTGCTCTCTGCATATGCCCTTAGTATGTACCGCGATCACTTAATACACAGTCTTAGAGAGTTTCCTGCCCTGTAAATACGGAGGCTCGTGGTCACTAGTGTGCTTAAGCATTAGCATGATTATGTAGGTTCGTGCTAAACCCGCAGCACCATTTAGTGAATATGGCCGCCGTGCAATTTACAATGTTAGTGCTTGTAAGAGCACGATATATATAAATCACATTATGATGAGTTTTGTCAGTGATAAGAAGACGTGACCATTCCAGGACTTTGTGCTATCAGTACAGAGTGTGCATTGTACATTCTTTGGGTCAGTCTGGAGGCGTTCTGCCATTGCTCTGTGATAATATCCATTGCTCTGTCTGCTTCAACGTGTTTAATTAAATTAAGCATTGACACCTAGGCAGGGAACACCCTGTGTAGGAAACAATCGTTGTGGAATGTGCCTCAGATGTGCTAATTAAGCAGACAGAACCACTGTCAGGTGACTTTTTAGGCCTATATAAACCCAGTCATAACAGCTAGTCTGCCTGCAAGCCATATCCAAGTGGCCCATTCTATGCATGATGACTACTGAACAACTGAAGTTTAAAAGGAAGTGAGGAAGAAGTGAGAGAAGTGGACACCCCATCGCCCTGATTTCTTTTTGCATTTTAACTACGCTGGAAACGGAGGATATCATCAATACCAGACTGCATCATTACTGCTGTGATGCTGCCTTTACCATTATATTTGCTGTGACTTCACTTCTTCTCAAATTATGCACTTCTTTCTACCAGCCTCATTATGTCTCTAACTCTATTCATATATCTCCATCTCTCCTTCCTTCACCACTTCTCTGTTCACATGAACTCCTTTTTCTTACCTGCGTCCTCTGACACCACACAGCTGTATCCCCTACACTAAAACACACCCCTACAAATCATCCTCACACATCCTCTTCCTATCCATGCTTCTCCTCCTTGCTTCTGGGGATATCTCTCCCAATCCTGGTCCCTGCCTTATTCCTACATGCGCTTGTCCTCGCCTCCCACATGCAATCTCACTCCTTCTGGTGTAACCCTCCAAACCTCATACCCATCCCTCCCTGCCACCCTCCTCCTCTCCCCCCCCTTCCCTTTCTCCTCCTGTGCCTTTGGAATGCTCGCTCCCTTTCTAACAAGTTCCTCTCTGTGATGACTTTTCTCTCTCACTCCCTGCTTTCTCTTTGCTATAACTGAGACCTGGCTCCTCAGTCTTGACTCTGCTCTGGAAGCTGCCCTCTCCTACGGTGGCCTTTCCTTCTCCCACACCCCGCGCCCTGATGGCAGGGGTGGAGGCGTGGTCTCCTGCTCTCCTCTCTCTGCTGTTACCGAACCCTTCCTATTCCTCCCCCTCTCTTGCTTTTCCTCCTTTGAGGCTCACACTGTCCAGATCTTCTCTCCTCTCCCCGGTCCATGTGGCGGTCATCTATCGCTCACCCTACCTCTACTCATCCCCTTCTGCCTCCCTTTCCCTCCTCTCACTTTGAATCCTGGCTCTCTTTCTTTCTCTCTCCTCAGACTCCCTGTTCTCTCCTTGGGGACTTCAATTGCCACATTGATGACCCCTCTCTCCCTTGGGCTTTCCCGCTTTCTTTCTCTAACCTCTTCTTTTGGCCTTCAACAGTGGACTGCAGCCACACCCACAAGGATGGCCACTACATAGACCTGGTTTTCACTAAGAACTTCTCTCTCTCCGTTCTTCTCCATTCCCCATTTTCCTCTCTCTGACCATCATCTCATCTCATTCTCTCTATCTCGCTTCTCCCCCTTCTCCACCTCCATCTACCCCCCGTTCTGCAGAAACCTGCGCTCTATTCCTTACCTGACTGAGTCCACTTTAACTTCCACCCTCTCCTCTCTCAGCTCTGCTACAGACCCTGACAACCTGGTCAGGACTACAACTCTGCCTTGTCCTCGTCTCTTGATCTACATGCCCCGCTTTCCCCTCTCTGCCCGCGCACTCGCCCTTCTAACCCAAGAACCCTGGCTAAATTCCCCACAGCCATGCTGCGTTCCTCACTCGTTCCTCTGAACACCTCTGGAGAAGTCTCACTCTCCGCAGACTTCCTTCACACAAATTTATGCTATCCTTTTTCAACTCTGCGCCTCTCGCAAGCTAAACAAGCCTATTTTTCTGCACTAATCAACATGCACAAGTCTAACCCACGCCCGACTGTTCTCTGTCTTTGATACTCTACTCAAACCACCCTCAGCTGCCTCTCCTTCCTCCATCCCTCCGCTCAGGACTTTGCTTACATTTTAAGTGAAAAGGTGGAATCCATACGGCAAGAACATCCCCTCTGTTTTTCTTCCTCCCATCCTACACCTCTTCTTACTCCCCTCCTGCCTCTTGACCTTTTTCCACTGTCTCAGAGAAGGATTGTCGCTGTTGATCCCTCCTCTCCCTCTACCACTTGCCCTCTTGACCCCATTCCCTCCCATCTCCTAAAACCTCTAGCTCCTACTATAATCCTACGCTCACACACATTTTAAACTCCTCCCTCTGCTCTGGAACTTTCCATCCTCCTTCAAACATGCAACAGTCATACCATTACTCAAGAACAACAAGCTTGACCCTACCTGTCTTTCTAACTATCGACCTGCGCCCTCCTCTGCCTTTTGCCTCTAAACTCCTTGAACGTCTTGTATTCTCTCTGCTTGCTCCATTTTTCTCCACACCTTTCTCTCCTAGACCCTCAAATCTCTGGCTCCGCTCCTGCCACTCCACCGAAACAGCCCTCCCTAAAATAACTGACGACCTCCATGCTGCCAAAGACAGAGGTCATTACACTCTGCTCATATTACTCCTACTCGACTCTCTGCAGCATTTGACACAGTGGACCACCCTCTTCTCCTCCACTTTCCTCCATATCTCTAGGTATTCGGAAACAAGCTCTTCCTGGACTCTCCTACCTCTCCCATCGTACTTTCAGTGTTCTCTTCTACTAACACCTCTCCTCCTCTATGATCTCTCTGGGGGGTACCCCAGGGCTCTGTCCTGGGACCTCTTCTCTTTTCTCTGTACACAACTCTCTCAGTGACCTAATAAACATCTTTGGGTTTAAATATCACCTCTATGTCCGACGACACACAAATATACTTTTCAAACACCTGTCCTTACACCTGCTGTAAAACCAAAGTTTCTTCAATGTCTCTCTCGCTATATCATCCGGATGGCCTTCCGCCGCCTTAAACTCACCATGGCTAAAACAGAGCTCCTCATCCTTCCTTCCTCCCAAACCTGCCCTACTACCTCCTTCCACATTACTGTTGGAACTACAATCATTCACCCAGTAGCCCAAGCACGCTGCCTAGGGGTCACACTCGACCCTCTCTCACATTCGCCCCTCACATTGAAAAACATTTCTAAAACTTGTCGTCTTTTTTTTTCCTCCCGCAATATAAACAAAGATACGCCCTTTTCCTCTGTTGCTCGACTGCTAAAACTCTGACTCGGCCCTCATTCTCTCCCGTCTTGATTACTGTAAACCTCCTGCTGTCCGGCCTCCTGCCTCTCACCTGTCTCCCCTACAATCTATCCTAAACGCTGCTGCAGAACACTCTACTCTTTTCCTAGATCTGTCTCCTCGCGTCTCCCTCCTGAAATCCTCTCCTGGCTTCCCGATCAAATCCCGCATCTCACACTCCATTCTCTCCTCACCTTTTTAAAGCTTTACTCCTCTTCTGCCCTCTCCTTACATCTCAGCCCTAATTTCCTCGTATGCACCATCCAGACTCTTGCGTTCTTCTCAGGATGTCTTCTTTCTACCCCCTTTGTATCTAAAGCCCTCTCCCGCCTTAACCTTTTTCAACTGACTGCCCCCACACCTCTGGAATGCCCTTCCCCCTCAGTACCCCCGACTAGCACCCTCATCTATCCACCTTTAAGGACCCACCTTAAGACAACCACTTGCTTAAAGAGCATATGAATAGCACTGTGGATATTCTGAAACACGATACATAAAAAGCTGGCCCCTGCAGACGCCTACCAGAACTCCCTCCTACTGTCTGTACGTTCTCCCTACCTACCAATTAGACGTAGCTTCCTCGGGGCAGGGACTCCTCTTCCGAAATGTTACTTTTATGTCTAAAGCACTTCTTTTCCCTGATCTGTTATTTATATTATCTGCTATTTATTTGATTACCCCATGTATTACTACTGTGAAGCGCTATGTACATTAATGGCGCTATATAAATAAAGACATACAATACAATAATAGCCATGCTCTCTGTATAGTATCCATGCTCTGTATAATATCCATGCTCTCTGTATAGTATCCCTGCTCTCTGTATAGTATCCCTGCTCTCTGTATAATATCCATGCTCTCTGTATAATATCCATGCTCTCTGTATAATATCCCTGCTCTCTGTATAATATCCCTGCTCTCTGTATAATATCCCTGCTCTCTGTATATACTCATAATCCTGCTCTCTGTTAATATCCCTGCTCTCCTGATATATATCCCTGCTCTCTGTATATTATCCCTGCTCTCTGTATAGTATCCCTGCCTCTGTATATCCCGCTCTCTGTATAGTATCCCTGCTCTCTGTACAGTAATCCCTGCTCTCTGTACAGTATCCCTGCTCTCTGTACAGATCCCTGCTCTCTGTACAGTATCCATGCCTCTGTACAGTATCCCTGCTCTCTGTACAGTTCTACATATCCATGCTCTCTGTATAGTATCCATGCTCTCTGTACAGTAATCCCTTCTCTCTGTAATGTATCCCTGCCCTGCTCTCTGTATAGTATCCCCTGCTCTCTGTAGAGTATCCCCTGCTCTCTGTATGTCCCATGCTCTTAAGTTGACTGTCGCATAAAAACTTTGTAAATACATAGAAACAGTGAGTTCAGAACTCATTCGGAATTCGCCACCTGGTTTGTCAGGGCTCATATCACAGGGACGCGCTTTGTAATTACCACTTTAATATAATGATTATTAGGGAATTATTTGGTGAGAATATAAGCATTTAGGCTCTTTAAAAATAATATTCTGCTGCACGGGGGCTCCTCCTGCCAACTGCGCCGCTTTGCATGTCCCGCTTGTGACTACACATTATATTTATAATCTCCAGCCCCCGTCTCCCCCGCTGCTGGCTGAGATCTCCAGATCTGCTTCTCTTCTCCACTTTTCGTCGTTTGATCGTCTACTTCCCTTGGAATCCATTGCTGTTCCATCTTGTCCACTATGGGGCGTTCCTTCTTGCGACGTGTCCAGCCGCGTCGCCATTAAATGCTTCGTCCATGTGATGATGTCACAGACGTGTTTTTTGCAACTTATTCCTTCTTTTTTCAGTCCCTCTTCAAGATAATAATCAGCATGCGCCTCTCCCATAGGTCTTGCTGAAGTTATCTTTGCATTTAGGGTTCAAGTTTCAACTCCCACGTGGAGAGCACACACACAGACGCACACACACAGACGCACACAGACGCACCACAACAGACGACCCACACAACGCACACACACACCAGACGCACCAAACGCACACAAGACCACAGACGCACAGATGCACAGACGCACACAGACGCACAGACACACAGACACACAGACGCACAGACACACAGACACACCAGCCACAACCCACAGACACACACACAGACACACACACAGACAACACACAACCACACACACACACACACACACAGCCCACCACACCACACACAGACAGACAGACAGACTACAGACATACAACAGACAGACAGACATACAGACAGACACACACGACAGACCCACAGACAGACACACCAGACACTTAGGTAACCCCTAAAATAGAGAGGGGTGATGTAGTGGAGAAAGTGAGAGAGAAAAGGAAAAGTTAATGAAATGGCAAATAAAATGGAGATATCCATCGCGATCGTTTGCCAAGGATGTTCACTCACTCCTGGAGCCTGGGATTCAACTGTGCCACCTGTGCTGAGCAGTGATATCCTGATAACCTGACCCGAGAACTCCGGTCTACAAAAGTACTCCCCAGCAGGAGTAAATATGTCAGGCGCCCCTTCCAAATACAGACATTAAAATACTTCAATGCTCACTGGAAACAAAGGCCGCCTCTGTTTCCCAATATATATTGATAAAGCAAGATATGTCTTAGATGGATGAAGAGGTGAACGGCAAACATTGTGCTCCCTCCGCTAATAAATATTAAAAGCGTGGCTCCCCTCGATCTCGGGCTTTCCTCTACTGGTCTCATTTCACAACACGTACCCCCCCCCCCCCCTCCCCCCTTCCCCGTCTCACCCCTCCCCCCTCCTTTTCTGTATTGCCACCCAGTATAAAAAATAAAGTTTTTTTTGGAAGGAAACAAAACAAAACTGTATTAAAAATGAGTTAAACATTAAAATAAATGCACATTTACGTTCCCGACATGTCTGCAAACCGCCTTTCCCCATTATCACTAAGCAGAGGGGGGCGCAGGATTTTCTGGGGGGGGGGGTGCTTACAGAGACCCCCGCGCTCTTCTCCTGAAGGCATTTAAATTCAATGCTGGGGAGCGCATGGGGCCTCTGTAAGGTCCTTAACCTTATCACTCCGACTACTTCGGCGCCGCACGTCATTTGACGGCACAGGGGTCACACTGATGTTGTGTTGCCCTAGGTTTTACTGCCCACTTAACATCGGGATGCACATTGATACCCTGACAACCAAGACCTATGCCAAACTAGGGTACTTTACAGGAACAAATCCTCCCTAAGTCTCCTGGTCAGAAAGCGTATCGCACAGCAGATGCTAATGCCACATAATTGACTATGGAGACATAGTATATGGCTCGGCACCTCCAACCACCCTTAGCAAACTTGACACCCTCTAAAATTTGCCGTTTTGTCCTCCAATGCAACTACAACACACATCACTTGCGAAATGCTCAAAGAACTAGATTGGTTATCACTCGAGTCTAGGCGCAAATTTACCTTTCCTGTCTTGCCTTTAAATTCTTCTTTCTGGTAGATAGCTACCCACCTATCTGAACAGCTCCTCACCCCACCACATGCAGCACCTATCACCTGAGATAGACTCCAAAAGACTGTTCATGGTCCCACGGCTCAACAAAGTATCCGGCCGTTCCTCCTCTCTTACGTGCACCCCAACCTGAAGACAACCTACTGGAGACTCTCACATCTACCACATCTAAGTTCTTTTTTCAAATCTAAAGGCTGTCCTCACATTTTGATCTGGTCTGTAACTGTTTACATACGCCCATAATATCCATAATCTTTACTGTGCATGCAATGTCTTGATATAATTGTAGCCCCGCCTATTTTTGCCTCATCGACCCCCTTCGTAGCGTGCCGAGCGGTCCGCGGGTGCCGCTGAAGGCAGCTAGGACCCGCCGAGAAGGGGGGCCGGAGCAGGGAGCGCTCTGAGTCCTCGGATTTCTTGGCGCGCCAACCAACGGCTAGTGGGGCCGCCATGACAGGTTGCGCGAGCAGGCGCATTGGTCGCGCATGCGCAGTGAGATACAGCGTTGCGGGCGGCCATCAGGGAATCGCGCATGCGCAGGACAAGCCGCACGCTCGCCCCAATGTATCTGCGCAGCCTCTGCGGAACTACAGTTTTCATGATGGCTTAGGCCAAGCCCACCAGGTGTCCCAGAGTGGCCAATGGATCGCAGTGTTACTGGAGGAGCAGATTGATTATTTCGCGGGCTTAGGAGCGAGTCAGTTGGAGCTGGGAGCATGAAGGGGGAGGCAGGGTGTAGGGAGCAGTGGCTCCTAACACCAGGTACGGTAATCCCGGTTCCAGCAGTGCCCCAATCCCCACTGGGTAGTGGGTGGTGCTGAGGGAAGGGCCCCTAAGGTAGGGACCCTGCCCTTAGGTGTGAGTGTGGGTGTAGTATTTCATGACCCGCTGTCATGCTGTGTGCGCTGACAAGGAGACCCAGGGTTGATTGAGTGGGGTTGCTGCAGGTATTAGGTTGAGCTAAGCCAGAGGGGATCCGAAGGTAAGGAGGAGGGTGTATTCCGTGCAGGGGGTCCGTGACCCGCCTTCATAGGCTAGCTTTAACCCCCGCAGGCCCTTAGGAGAAACCCCTGAGCCGCAGTAGGTTGCTGTGCTGCAGGGACACCCATAGTGCTAGCGATCAGTCACCTTGCTGTGTAGACAGTTAGGACAAGCGTGCGACAGGTTTGCTGGTGGCTGCTTGGGACCAGACAGCTGCAATGCGGACATCCCAGACAGCAAGGATTCGGCTGATCCTTTTCGAAGTGTTTCCACGTCACCGCCCTCAGTGACCGGAAGGTATTTAAGCAAGTGCACCAACTACCGGTCAACAGGCTCTGATCCCGCCTTAGGCGTACTCTTTGGGGACACTAGTGAGTGGCCAAAGGCCTAATACAACGGAACACTCCTTTCTATTAATGCAAGGACACGTTGTGGGGCACGCGGTGACGGGACAAGGACATACACAATAAGAGCGTGCTGAGCCACTACTGTACAGGACAATACTCATTAAGAGCGTGGCCGAGCCAATCAAGTTTATAGGACATTATCATTTAGCTGCGTTAAGGTTATATCGCGTTATAGGTTAGGTGTTGGTTATATGCTGCATGTGTATTATATGATATAGTGCTAAGGTTATTGTGCATATAGTAAAGTTGGTTGCATCATACATGTGTGTGTATCTGTTTCTTGCCCAGGGGAATCTCACATCACGGGGATCCTGGGTAAGTGAGGCGCTGCGCTATAAGTTTACCCCAGCTCCCAGCTAGCGGAGGCTCATATCTCCTGGAGCCGCAGGTGCGTGCAGTTACCCGTAGTCGCTTTTAGAGTGTCAAAAAAGGGCTACATAATGTAATATTCTGTTCAATTATGTAACTGTACTTGTAATCATGATTATTTGTTTTACTCTGTGCCCAGGACATACGTGAAAACGAGAGGTAACTCTCATGTATTACTTCCTGGTAAAATACTTTATAAAATAAATAATATGACGTGTGGCATTAGAAACCCAGAGACAAGGTAAGATGGGCGGGGGGGGGGGGGGAGGAGGAGGGGTGCAGACTTACCATCCAGTGCTTCTACTGCAGCCGGGATTCTGGGTAATTACATGGAAAGAAGCCGTCACTTTTTGCTTCATATCCATTTGAACATAGAACCCTCTCAGCGTCTGCCTGCCGTATACTCTGATACACCCAGGGTCTGCCTGCCTGTATACGCTGATACCCCAGGGTCTGCCCTGCCGTAGTATCTGATACCCCAGGGTCCTGCCTCCTATACTCTGATACCCAGGGTCCTGCCTGCCTATACTCCTGATACCCCAGGGTCTGCCTGCCGTATTACTCTGATACCCCAGCGTCTGCCTGCTGTATACTCTGATACCCAGGGTCTGCTTGCCGATACTCTTATACCCCAGGGTCTGCCTGCCGTATACTCTGATACCCCCGTGAGTATGGCCCCCCCCTCTCAGCGTCTGCCTGCCGTATACTCTGATACCCCAGGTGAGTATGCCCCCCTCTCAGCGTCTGCCTGCCGTATACTCTGATACCCCAGGGTGAGTATGGCCCCCCTCTCAGCGTCTTCGCCTGGCCGTATAGTTATAACCCAGGGGAGCATGGCCCCCCTCGCAGCGTCTGCCTGCCGTATACTCTGATACCCCCAGGGTCAGCATGGCCCCCTCTCATCGTCTGCCTGCCATATACTCTGATATCCCAGCGCTCCGCACCCCCCCCCCCCTTCTGTGCCCGCCGTGTCAAATGAACGCAGCTGGTTATGTACCCCGCGTTGCCATGGCGCACGTCTAGAAGAGTACAGAGCCCGCGTTACGTTGAGGTTGCAGAAGCCCTCGCACGGACCCTCTGCCTTTACTAAATGCCCGCGGGAAGAGCGCGGCCGGATGGGCGCAAACACCTCAACCCCCCAACACAATCCCGGCTTCCCCCCATCGCACCCCTGAATTAACCTACCTCATTGGGCGAACCGCTCACGTGACCTGCCTGTCACTTCATGAAATCCTCCTGCCTCCGCGCGGTCTGCCGCAGTATGGACCTGCCCAAGTCTCAACCACACATTCAATAAGTTTTGGTTAAAAACAGTGACAAAACAACACCTACACCGCACAGCAAACACAAATCCCCATGGCGAGCAATTTACACGTCTCAGCCAGATCTGCAACCCTGCTCTTCCCCATTATCTCTTAGACTGTGCTTCCCCTGCAGCCAGGGATTGACACACTGCTTAAAAAGCATGAGTAGCACCGTGGCTAATACATACCAAATACATAAAGCTTGGCCCCCTGCAGACGCACTTACCTGAACGCCCCCCTACTGTCTCTGTACGTTCTCCCCACCAATTAGATTGTAAGCTCCCTGGAGCAGGGACTCCTCTTCCTTAATGTTTTTTATGTCTGAAGCGCTTATTCCATGATCTGTTATTTGTATTATTTGTTATTTATTGGATTCCACATTTATTACTCTGTGAAGCGCTATGTACACTAATGGCGCTATTAAATAAAGACATACTATATACATTAGGGATTTTTTTAATACAACAAGTTTAATCACTTACAAATGATCAACACCTTCATTCCTTGCTTTTTACTATTCCTTATTTGCCGTATTTAAGTATCTTCCGTAATTTCACACCTGGTCTTCACGTCCTCAGTGGGGATTTGTGAACGCTCTGGGTGTTTGGTGAATGACACACGGGGACAACCTCTCTGATGTGGAGAATTAATCCTGTTCCGTGAAACTACACTAGGAAACCAATGTCTCAGGGGACAGGGACCTAGGGTCCACTTCGACAAGGAAGAATGGGAGAAGACAGTCCCTAGTATCAGCCAAAAGCACTACAGTTTTTTTGTCCAACGTTAAAGAGAATGTATATAAAGGTAATGATGGGTGGTACCTTCACCCCATTAAATAAAAACTCAATTTATCCGAGGTTACTCCCCCTTGTGCCCCAAACAATGTGGAGAGCCGGCTGATCCGTTACCATGCGTGGTTCTGCCCTCGAAAGCGCCAATTGGGAAAAATTCGAGATTTGCTGGAAAGGATTTTGGGCCTTGAAATTCCGTGGGACCCTTGCCTATCTCCTGCTAATCCCAGCACAGGAACTAACCAGAGTGGAAATTAAATTAGCTTACAACAATTTGCAACAGCAACAGGGTGCGTATCGCAGCATTGTCGAAACAAAATTAAAATTCCATCGCTTGATAAATTAGGAACAGAATTTGGTTTGTTTGGCAGATGGAAAAATGAATGAGTTTAGGTAATGAACTGGCACGAAATTTCAAAATGTCTGCCTGCCTTGGTTGGCCCAGACGGATATCCCACGGTGAGCAGTGCCCCCGCCCCGGCTATGATAGTTAGATGCGTTCTCCTCAGAGGGCTCTCCAGTGAACTGGCACCTATGATATAACCCTGACCCCTAGTCATGCTTTGGAAATGGAAAAAAAGTTATATCTGTGGCGTCTCAACACTGTAGTAATCAAAACAATTCTGATAGATAATATAAATTACAAAACCGAGCCACGGAAATCGCCCGTCCGAATAGATGCTCCACGTGATATGGGTGCACATGTTAAATCATCTCTCTTCTCTTCTTTCCTCTCCTCAACTGGGGGTCTTGCATTGTTAACATTCTGACTGCAGCATTCGAGATGTGACACGCAGAGCACCGTTTCTTGTTGCTTCAGAGATGTGATCACAAACATCAAGGCGACCGCATGATCTACGCCATGTGTTTATGTATACTCATTTCGCACCATATGTTTTGCGAACTGGTAGTCACTAGAAGAAACCCCGCTGTGTTCCGTGTCGGGCACCCACCAAAGGCTTGCGGACGCGTCGGGAACCCCTGCTCTAGGCTCATCCTAGTAAGCCGCACGGGAAATCCGCCTCCGCGCTGAGGCCGTCGTCTCTCTTACTCACACCCCCCCCCCCCCCCCCCCGGCTCTGCGTAACAGGAAGATCCAATCAGGAACAACCGTGCTCAGCCGAAAAATGGAGCAACGTCGGGACGTAGTGACCAAGAAAATAGTTTATTTCATCAGTAAAAACAAACAGAAATGGTGCTGGCAAATCCTCTTTATTTGCCACACCATTTCTCTATCTGTTTCTAACTGATTAAAATAAACTATTTTCTTGGTCACTATGTCCCGACGTTGCTCCATTTCTCGGCTGAGCACCGGTTGTTCCTGATTGGATCTCCTCCGTTACTATACTTTGCCTGGGAGCACGCCTGGCAGGAGTCACAAAAACAACAGCGGGCCGTGAGTAACTTTAAATAACACCATTGTGCTTTCCTGTAAGCCGGTTGAATTGCAGCGTGCTTTGTTTCTCCTGATTCCGAGCGGTTTGAGCGCTGGTTGTTGCGCTGGACGCGCAGGACTCTCGCAGCGGCCTCCCCCCTCCTCCGCCTCCCACTTCACGAGCGGGGTCAGAACGTTTTGCATATCTGTATACACACCCCGGTTCCGCTGGGATGTATACTATACGACTCCTGTTTATACACCCAAGACCTCTCTAATTATTGCTTAATCATCATCAATTGTGTAGTCTTTTGAGCACCGGACTTTGGATTTTCACCCATCCTCACCATGTCTCTGTAAGTTCTCCACACTTACCACTTAGATTGTAAGCTCTTCGGGGCAGGGACTCCTTGTCCTTGTCTAAGGCTGCGGCCCGGCCAGCTCTGAGCGCGCTGGCGCTCAAAGCATGCGTGGCGGGTGTCCTGCGTCTGCTCGCGCGCGGGGGGGCAGCATTGACGAATATTGAGCGAGTGGGAAAGTATAACATTTTTATTTACCTAAGCGCATCGCGTGTGTGCACGCGCATACCCATCGCGTGAGCATCGTGTGAGCATCGCGTGAGCGGGGACTTGCATATATATATATATGCAAGACCCCTCGCCAAGCACCGCGCGCTCAATGCTAGCGGGGCCACAGCCTAAAGCGCTTATTCCCATTATGTGTTATATTATTATGTCACGTACTATGTACATGGATGGTGCTATATAAAGATATACAGACATACCATATCATACTATACTATACCATATATACTATACTATAAATACTATACTATACATACATACATACTGTACATACACACATACACACACACACATACATACATACATACATACACACATACACACATACACACATACACACACACACACACACACACACACACACACACACACACACACATACACACATATTTACTGACGGCCCATCCGGAGAAGATATTCTGTTATTAGGTCTGTTGACCACTTCTTGTGGCACAAGGTGTTAGTGGGAAGCTGTGGAGATAATGGGGTATTGTCACTTCCTACGTGGTTTTAGTGGATTGGATGACACGTTTCCTTTTCCACGACCATATAGGGCCTCATGCAGAGAGCAGCGCTATGAACAATCTCGCCATTTTCCGGCGAAAATCGCGCTAAAAACAGCCGAAAATGGCGAGTTTGGAAAAAAGCGCCGTTTTTTTTTTCCAATTGAAAATCTCGCCGCGCGGCTGGCGAGAAACTACATCTCGCCAGTCTGAAAAATATCCAAATTCAGAAAGGCGCGCTCGCCATCTAGCGGCTGTTTTTGGCGCGATTTTCGTCAATTTTCTCCGCCAACTAAAGTTGGCAAGAAGCCGGCTATAGGGGAAAAAAAAAAAATGCGCGATTTTTTTTCTCTCCCTTTCAGCTGCGCGAATCTCCTCCTTTACAATTCTCCACATGCAGTAATGCTAAAAATAGCGGATTTCGCCCATTTCTGCATATGGAGAATAAAACTCTCCACTAAAGCTACTTTTTCTGAAACTCTCCAATTTTTAAATTCGCTGCTCTCTGCATGAGGCCCATGGTGTTTGTGGGTGTGTGTGGGGCTGATGGTTAGCCGGTGTATTGTTATTAAAGGGGAAGTGTCAGGGAACGGGGCAGAAATGTGAAGCGCTTTCTGAGAACGCGGTTATCCCCGCAACGCCAAGTAAAAAATAAAACCATCATTTAAAACGAAACCGAAAGACAAATACAAAAAATCCCGGATTAACAATCCCCCTGTTTGATCCCAAAATAGATGTGTTAAAGTCTATAAAAACCCCACCAAAGTATTTGGTTGCAGTGTTAAAATAAGAATGTAACCATATGTATACTCATCGTGCTAATCACCTATATTCACCTGATTAAACTGTCGCTGCCATTTGTACAACTAACTTAGGGGTCTATGCAGAGAGCAGCGCTAGAATAAATTGGAGAGTTTAAAAAAAAGTAGCAGTAATGGAGAGGTTTTTTCTCCATATGCAGAAAGGGCATAAAACTGCATTTACAATCCTTTCTGCATATGGAGAGTTTCAACCAGCGCTATGAGCGCTATGAGCGCTATGAGCGCTGTTGAAACTAGTGGGAAAGAAATCGATTTTTTTTTTTTCTCCTCCACCAGCCGCGGAGCGCCAGCTTCATGGTGGAGAGGAAAAATGTTGAAAATCGCGCCATTTTTTTGGCGCGAACAGCCACTAGATGGCGTTCGCGGCTCTCTGCATACGGCAGAAAAAAACACTGGAGAGATTTCTGTTCTCTCCAGCCGCGCGGCGAATTTCAAGGAAAAAAATTAAAAATGGCGCTTTTTTTGAAACTTGCATTTTTCTGCTGCTTTTAGCTCGATTTTCGCCGGAAAATGGCGAGATTGCTATTAGCGCTGCTCTCTGCATGAGGCCCTTAGTATGTACCGATCACTTAATACACAGTCTTAGAGAGTTTCCTGCCCTGGTAAATACGGAGGCTCGTGGTCACTAGTGTGCTAAGCATTAGCATGATTAATGTTAGGTCGTGCTAAACCGCAGCACCATTTAGTGAATATGTGCCGCCGTGCAATGTACAATGTTAGTGCTATGTAAGAGCACGATATATATAAATCACATTATGAGTGAGTTTGTCAGTGATAAGAAGACGTGACCATTCCAGGACTTTGTGCTATCAGTAACAGAGTGTGCATTGTACATTCTTTGGGTCAGTTCTGGAGGCGTTCTGCCATTGCTCTGTATAATATCCATTGCTCTGTCTGCTTCAACTGTTAATTAAATTAAGCATTGACACCTAGGCAGGGAACACCCTGTGTAGGAAACAATCTGTTTGAATGTGCCTCAGATGTGCTAATTAAGCAGACAGAACCACTGTCAGGTGACTTTTTAGGCCTATATAAACCCAGTCATAACAGCTAGTCTGCCTGCAGCCCATATCCAAGTGGCCCATTATAAGTGGCATGACTACTGAACAACTGAAGTTTAAAAGGAAGTGAGGAAGAAGTGAGGAAGAAGTGGACACCCCATCTGGCCCTGATTTCTGCATTTTAACTACGCTGGAAAGGAGGATATCATCAATACCAGACTGCATCATTACTGCTGTGATGCTGCCTTTACCATTTATATTTGCTGTGACTTCACTTCTTCTCAAATTATGCACTTCTTTCTACCAGCCTCAGTATGTCTCTAACTCTATTCATATATCTCCATCTCTCCTTCCTTCACCACTTCTCTGTTCACATGAACTCCTTTCTTACCTGCGTCCTCTGACACCACACAGCTGTATCCCCTACACTAAAACACACCCCTACAAATCATCCTCACACATCCTCTTCCTATCCATGCTTCTCCTCCTTGCTTCTGGGGATATCTCTCCCAATCCTGGTCCCTGCCTTATTCCTACATGCGCTTGTCCTCGCCTCCCACATGCAATCTCTACTCCTTCTGGTGTTAACCCCTCCAACCTCATACCCATCCCCTGCCACCCTCCCTCCTCTCTCCCTTTCTCCTGTGCCCTTTGGAATGCTCGCTCCCTTTCTAACAAGTTCCTCTCTGTGCATGACTTCTTTCTCTCTCACTCCCTGCTTCTCTTTGCTATAACTGAGACCTGGCTCACTCAGTCTGACTCTGCTCTGGAAGCTGCCCTCTCCTACGGTGGCCTTTCCTTCTCCCACACTCCGCGCCCTGATGGCAGGGGTGGAGGCGTGGGGCTCCTGCTCTCCTCTCTCTGCTGTTACCGAACCCTTCCTATTCCCCCCTCTCTTGCTTTTCCCTCCTTTGAGGCTCACACTGTCCAGATCTTCTCTCCTCTCCCGGTCCATGTGGCGGTCATCTATCGCTCACCTACCTCTACTCATCCCCCTTCTGCCTTTCTCTCTCACTTTGAATCCTGGCTCTCTTTCTTTCTCTCCTCAGACTCCCCTGTTCTTCTCCTTGGGGACTTCAATTGCCACATTGATGACCCCTCTCTCCCTTGGGCTTCCCGCTTTCTTTCTCTAACCTCTTCTTTTGGCCTTCAACAGTGGACTGCAGCCAGCACCCACAAGGATGGCCACTACATAGACCTGGTTTTCACTAAGAACTTCTCTCTCTCCGATTTCTCCATTTCCCATTTTCCTCTCTCTGACCATCATCTCATCTCATTCTCTCTATCTCGCTTCTCCCCTTCTCCACCTCCATCTACCCCCCGGTTCTGCAGAAACCTGCGCTCTATTCACTTACCTGACTGAGTCCACTTTAAGCTCCACCCTCTCCTCTCTCAGCTCTGCTACAGACCCTGACAACCTGGTCAGGAACTACAACTCTGCCTTGTCCTCGTCTCTTGATCTACATGCCCCGCTTTCTCTCTGCCGCACTCGCCCTTCTAACCCAAGACCCTGGCTAAATTCCCACACGCGCATGCTGCGTTCCTCCACTCGTTCCTCTGAACACCTCTGGAGGAAGTCTCACACTCTCGCAGACTTCCTTCACTACAAATTTATGCTATCCTGTTTCAACTCTGCCCTCTCGCAAGCTAAACAAGCCTATTTTTCTGCACTAATCAACATGCACAAGTCTAACCCACGCCGACTGTTCTCTGTCTTTGATACTCTACTCAAACCACCCTCAGCTGCCTCTCCTTCCTCCATCTCCGCTCAGGACTTTGCTGACTATTTTAAGGAAAAGGTGGAATCCATACGGCAGAACATCCCCTCTGTTTCTTCCTCCCATCCTACACCTCTTCTTAACTCTCCTCCTGCCTTCCTTGACTCTTTTTCCACTGTCTCAGAGAAGGATGTGTCGCTGTTGATCGCCTCCTCTCCCTCTACCACTTGCCCTCTTGACCCCATTCCCTCCCATCTCCTAAAACCTCTAGCTCCTACTATAATCCCTACGCTCACACACATTTTTAACTCCTCCCTCTGCTCTGGAACCTTTCCATCCTCCTTCAAACATGCAACAGTCATACCATTACTCAAGAACAACAAGCTTGACCCTACCTGTCTTTCTAACTATCGACCTGTCGCCCTCCTGCCTTTTGCCTCTAAACTCCTTGAACGTCTTGTATTCTCTCGCTTGCTCCATTTTCTCAACACCTATTCTCTCCTAGACCCTCTACAATCTGGCTTCCGCACTGCTCACTCCACCGAAACAGCCCCTCCCTAAAAACTGACGACCTCCATGCTGCCAAGACAGAGGTCATTACACTCTGCTCATATTACTCTCATCTCGACTCTCGCCAGCATTTGACCCAGTGGACCACCCTCTTCTCCTCTCTTCCACTTTCTCCATACTCTAGGTATCGGAACAAAGCTCTATCCTGGATCTCATCCTACCCTCTCCCATCGTACTTTCAGTGTCTCTCTTCTGCTAACACCCTCTCCCCTCTATTGATCTCTCTTGTGGGGGTACCCAGGGCTCTGTCCTGGGACCTCTCTTCTCTTTCTCTGTACCACTCTCTCTAGGTGACCTAATAACATCTTTGGGTTTAAATATCACCTCTATGCCGACGCACACACAATATACTTTTCAACACCTGTCTTACACCTGCTGTACAAACCAAATTTCTGAATGTCTCTCTGCTATATCATCCTGGATGCCCTCCGCCGCCTTAAACTCACCATGGCTAAAACAGAGCTCCTCATACTTCCTCCCAAACCTGGCCCTACTACCTCCTTCCACATTACTGTTGGAACTACAATCATTCACCCAGTAGCCCAAGCACGCTGCCTAGGGGTCACACTCGACTCCCTCTCTCACATTCGCCCCTCACATTGAAAACTTTCTAAAACTTGTCGCTTTTTCCTCCGCATATAACAAAGATACGCCCTTTCCTCCTCTGTTGCTCGACTGCTAAAACTCTGACTCAGGCCCTCATTCTCTCCCTGTCTTGATTACTGTAACCTCCTGCTGTCCGGCCTTCCTGCCTCTCACCTGTCTCCCCTACAATCTATCCTAAACGCTGCTGCCAGAATCACCAACTCTTTCCTAGATCTGTCTCCGCTCTCCCTCCTGAAATCCCTCTCCTGGCTTCCGATCAAATCCCGCATCTCACACTCCATTCTTCTCCTCACTTTTAAAGCTTTACTCTCTTTCCTCTCTGCCCTCCTTACATCTCAGCCCTAATTTCTCGTTATGCACCACCAGACTCTTGCGTTCTTCTCAAGGATGTTCTTTTCTTCTACCCCCCTTTGTATCTAAAGCCCTCTCCTCCGCCTTAAACCTTTTTCACTGACTGCCCCCACACCTCTGGAATGCCCTTCCCCTCAGTACCCCACAGCACCCTCTCTATCCACCTTTAAGACCCACCTTAAGACACCACTTGCTTAAAGACGCATATGAATAGCACTGTGGATATTCTGAACACGATCATAAAGCTTGGCCCCCTGCAGACGCACTTACCAGAACTCCCTCCTACTGTCTGTACGTTCTCCCTACCTACCAATTAGACTGTAAGCTCCTCGGGGCAGGGACTCCTCTTCCAAATGTTACTTTTATGTCTAAAGCACTTCTTCCCATGATCTGTTATTTATATTATCTGCTATTATTTGATTACCCATGTATTACTCTGTGAAGCGCTATGTACATTAATGGCGCTATATAAATAAAGACATACAATACAATAATAGCATGCTCTCTGTTAGTAGATATCCTTTAAATATACCATGCTCTCTGTATGTAAATCCCTGCTCTCTGTATAATATCCATGCTCTCTGTATAATATCCCTGCTCTCTGTATAATATCCCTGCTCTCTGTATAATATCCCTGCTCTCTGTATAATATCCCTGCTCTCTGTATAATATCCCTGCTCTCTGTATAATATCCCTGCTCTCTTGTATAATATCCCTGCTCTCTGTATAATATCCCTGCTCTCTGTATAGTATCCCTGCTCTCTGTATAGTATCCCTGCTCTCTGTATAGTATCCCTGCTCTCTGTATAATATCCCTGCTCTCTGTATAGTATCCCTGCTCTCTGTACAGTATCCCTGCTCTCTGTACAGTATCCCTGCTCTCTGTACAGTATCCCTGCTCTCTGTACAGTATCCATGCTCTCTGTACAGTATCCATGCTCTCTGTACAGTATCCATGCTCTCTGTACAGTATCCATGCTCTCTGTATAGTATCCATGCTCTCTGTACAGTATCCATGCTCTCTGTATAGTATCCCCTGCTCTCTGTATAGTATCCCCTGCTCTCTGTAGAGTATCCCCTGCTCTCTGTATAGTATCCATGCTCTGTAGTTGACTGGTCGCATAAATAACTTTGTAAATACATAGAAATCAGTGAGTTCAGAACTCAGCGGAATTCTGCCACCTGGTGGTCAGGGGCTCATATCACAGGGACGCGCTTTGTAATTACCACTTTAAGATAATGATTATTAGGGAATTATTTGGTGAGAATAATAAGCATTTAGGCTCTTTAAAAAATAATAATTCTGCTGCACGGGGGCTCCTGCCACGTGCGCGCTTTGCATGTCCCGCTTGTGACATACACATTATATTTATAATCTCCAGCCCCCGTCTCCCCGCTGCTGGCTGGAGATCTCCCAGATCTGCTTCTCTTCTCCACGTTTCGTCGTCTTGATCGTCTACTTTCCCTTGGAATCCAGTTCTGTTCCATCTTTGTCCAACGATGGGCGTTCCTTCTTGCGACGTGTCCAGCCCGTCGCCATTTAAATGTCTTCGTCCATGTGATGATGTCACAGACGTGTTTGGTTTGCAACTTATTCCTTCTTTTTTCAGTCTCTTCAAGATAATAATCAGCATGCGCCTCTCCATAGGTCTTCTGAATTATCTTTGCATTTAGGGTCCAAGTTTCAAATCCACGTGGAGAGCACACACACAGACGCACACACACAGACGCACACAGACGCACACACACAGACGCACACACACAGACGCACACACACACACAGACGCACACAGACGCACACAGACGCACAGACGCACAAAGACGCACAGACGCACACAGACGCACAGACACACAGACACACAGACACACAGACACACAGACACACAGACACACACACAGACACACACACAGACACACACACAGACACACACAGACACACAGACACACACACACACACACACACACACACACACACAGACAGACAGACAGACAGACAGACAGACAGACAGACAGACAGACAGACAGACAGACACACAGACAGACACACAGACAGACACACACAGACACGTTAGGTAACCCCTAAAATAGAGAGGGGGTGAGGGTGGAGAGAAAGTGAGAGAGAAAAGGGAAAAAAGTTATATGAAATGCAAAATAAAATGGAGAAATATCCATCGCAGATCGTTTGCCAAGGAGGTTCACTCAATCCGGCGGAGGCCTGGGAATTCAACTGTGCCACCTGTGCTGAAGCAGTGATATCCTGATAACCTGACCCGAGAACTCCGGTCTACAAAAAGTACTCCCAGCAGGAGTAAATATGTCAGGCTCCCCTTCCAAATACAGACATTAAAATACTTCAATGCTCAACTGGAAACAAAATGGCCGCCTCTGTTCCCAATATATATTGATAAAGCAAGATATGTCTTAGATGGATGGAAGAGTGAACGGCAACATTGTGCTCCTCCGCTAATAAATGATTAAAAGCGTGGCTCCCTCGGATCTCGGCTTTCCTCTACTGGTCTCATTTCAACACGTACCCCCCCCTCCCCCCTTCCCCGTCTCACCCCTCCCCCCCTCCTTTTCTGTATTGCCACCCAGTATTAAAAAATAAAAAGTTTTTTTTGGAGAGGAAACAAAAAAAAACTGTATTAAAAATGAGTTAAACATTAAAATAAAATGCACATTTACGTCTCCGACATGTCTGCAAACCGCCTTTCCCCATTATCACTAAGCATAGGGGGGCGCAGGATTTTCTGGGGGGGGGGGTGCTTACAGAGACCCCGCGCTCTTCCTGAAGGCATTTAAATTCAATGCTGGGGGAGCGCATGGGGCCTCTGTAAGGTCCCTTACCTTATCTCCGACTACTTCGGGCGCCGCAACGTCATTTGACGGCACAGGGGTCACACGGTGTTGTGTTGCCCTAGTGGTTTGACTCCCACTTAACATTCGGGATGCACATTGATACCCTGACAACCAAGACCTATGCCAAACTAGGGGTACTTTACAGGAACAAATCCTCCCTAAGTCTCCTGGTCAGAAAGCGTATCGCACAGCAGATGCTAATGCCAATTATTGACTATGGAGACATAGTATATGGCTCGGCACCTCAAACCCACCTTAGCAAACTTGACACCCTCTAAAATTTGCCGTTTTGTCCTCCAATGCAACTACAACACACATCACTGCGAAATGCTCAAAGAACTAGATTGGTTATCACTCGAGTCTAGGCGCAAAGTTCACCTTTCCTGTCTTGCCTTTAAATTCTTTCTGGGTAAGCTACCCACCTATCTGAACAAGCTCCTCACCCCTACCACATGCAGCACCTATCACCTGAGATCAGACTCCAAAAGACTGTTCATGGTCCCAAGGCTCAACAAAGTATCCGGCCGTTCCTCCTTCTCTTACCGTGCACCCCAAACCTGGAACAACCTACTGGAGACTCTCACATCTACCACCAGTCTAAGTTCTTTCAAATCTAAGGCTGTCTCACATTTTGATCTGGTCTGTAACTGTTACATACGCCCATAATATACATAATCTTTAACTGTGCATGCAATGTCTTGTATATAATTGTAGCCCCGGTCTATTTTTAGCCTCAGCGACCCCCTTCGTAGCGTGCCGAGCGGTCGCGGGTGCCGCTGAAGGCAGCGACGGACCCGCCGAGAAGGTGGGGGCCGGAGCAGGGAGCGCTCTGAGTCCTCGGAGTCTTGGCGGCGCACCCGGCTAGTGGGGGCCGCCATGACAGGTTGCGCGAGCAGGCGCATTGGTCGCGCATGCGCAGTGAGATACAGGCGTTGCGGCGGCCATCAGGGAATCGCGCATGCGCAGGACAAGCGCGCACGCGGCCCCAATGTATCTGCAGCCTCTGCGGGACTACAGTTTTCATGAGGCTTAGGGCCAAGCACCCCAGGTGTCCCAGAGTGGCCAATGGGAGCGCAGGGTTACTGGGAGAGCAGATTGATATATTTCGCGGGCTTAGGAGCGAGTCAGTTGGAGCTGGGAGCATGAAGGGGGAGGCAGGGTGTAGGGAGCAAGTGGCTCCTACACCAGGTAAGGTAATCCCCAGGTTCCAGGCAGGCCCCAATCCCCACTAGGGTAGTGGGTAGGTGCTGAGGGAAGGCCCCTAAGGTAGGGACCCTGCCCTTAGGTGTGAGTGTGGGTGTAGTATTGTCAGTGACACAGCTGTCAGTGCTGTGTGCGCTGACAAGGAGACCCAGGGTTGAGTGCAGTGGGGTTGCTGCAGGTATTAGGTTGAGCTAGCCAGAGGGGATCCGGAAGGTAAAGGAGGAGGGTGTATGCGTGCAGGGGGTCCGTGACCCGCCTTCATAGGCTAGCTTTACCCCGCAGGCCCTTAGGAGAAACCCCTGAGCCGCAGTAGGTTGCTGTGCTGCAGGGACACCCATAGTGCTAGCGATCAGTCACCTTGCTGTGTAGACAGTTAGGGACAAGCGTGCGGAGCAGGTTTGCTGGTGAGCTGCTTGGGACCAGACAGCTGCACTGCGGACATCCCAGACAAGCAAGGATTCGGCTGATCCTTTTCGAAGTGTTACCGGTCACCGCCGTGACCGGAAGGTATTTACAGCAAGTGCACCAACACCGGTCAACAGGCGCTGATCCCGCCTTAGGCGTAACTCTTTGGGGACACTAGTGAGTGGCCAAAGGCCTAATACACGGAACACTCCTTTCTATTAATGCAAGGACACGGTGTGTGGGGCACGCGGTGACGGGACAAGGACATACACAATAAGAGCGTGGCTGAGCCACTACTGTACAGGACAATACTCATTAAGAGCGTGGCCGAGCCACTCAAGTTATAAGGACATTATCATTTAGCTGCGTTAAGGTTATATCGCGTTATAGGTTAGGTGTTGGGTTATATGCTGCATGTGTATTAATATGATAGAGTGCTAAGGTTATTGTGCATATAGTAAAGTTGGTTGCATCATACATGTGTGTGTATATGTTTCTTGCCCAGGGGAATCTCACATCACGGGGATCCTGGGTAAGTGGAGGCGCTGCGCTAATAAGTGTTACCCCAGGCTCCCAGCTAGCGGAGGCTCAGATCTCCTGGAGCCGCAGGTGCGTGCAGTTACCCGTAGTCGCTTTAGAGTGTCAGAAAAAGGGCTACATAATGTATATTCTGTTCAATTATGTAACTGTACTTGTAATCATGTATTATTTGTTTTACTCTGTGCCCAGGACATACGTGAAAACGAGAGGTAACTCTCAATGTATTACTTCCTGGTAAAATACTTTATAAATAAATAAATAATATGACGTTGTGGCATTAGAAACACCAGAGACAAGGTAAGATGGGCGGGGGGGGGGGGGGGGGGAGGGGGGGGGGGTGCAGACTTACCATACAGTGCTTCTACTGCAGCCAGGGATTCTGGGTAATGACATGGAAAGAAGCCGTCACTTTTTGCTTCATATCCATTTGAACATAGAACCCTCTCAGCGTCTGCCTGCCGTATACTCTGATACCCCAGGGTCTGCCTGCCGTATACTCTGATACCCCAGGGTCTGCCTGCCGTATACTCTGATACCCCAGGGTCTGCCTGCCGTATACTCTGATACCCCAGCGTCTGCCTGCTGTATACTCTGATACCCCAGGGTCTGCTTGCCGTATACTCTGATACCCCAGGGTCTGCCTGCCGTATACTCTGATACCCCAGGGTGAGTATGGCCCCCCCCCCCAGGGTGAGTATGGCCCCCCTCTCAGCGTCTGCCTGCCGTATAGTGATACCCCAGGGTGAGCATGGCCCCCCTCTCAGCGTCTGCCTGCCGTATACTCTGATACCCCAGGGTGAGTATGGCCCCCCTCTCAGCGTCTGCCTGCCGTATAGTGATACCCCAGGGTGAGCATGGCCCCCCTCTCAGCGTCTGCCTGCCGTATACTCTGATACCCCAGGGTCAGCATGGCCCCCTCTCAGCGTCTGCCTGCCATATACTCTGATCCCCCCGCGCTCCCCCCCCCCCCCCCCTTCTGTGACCCGGTGTCAAATGACGCAGCGGGTTATGTGACCCCGCGTTGCCATGGCGACACGTCTAGAAGAGTACAGAGCCCCGGTACGTTGAGGTTGCAGAAGCCTCGCACGGACCCTCGGCCTTTAACTTAAATGCCGCGGGGAAGAGCGCGGGGCCGCGGCAAACACCGCAACCCCCCAACACAATCCCGCTTCCCCCAGCGCACCCCTGAATTAACCTACCTCATTGGGCGAACCGCTCACGTGACCTGCCTGTCACGTCATGAAATCCTCCTGCCTCCGCGCGGTCTGCCGCAGTATGGACCTGCCCCAAGTCTCAACCACACATTCAATAAGTTATGGTTAAAAACAGTGACAAAAACACTACACCGCACAGCAAACACAAATCCCGCATGGCGAGCACATTTACACGTCTCAGCCAGATCTGCAACCCTGCTCTTCCCCATTATCTCTTAGAACTGTGCTTCCCCTGCAGCCAGGGATTGACACACTGCTTAAAAAAGCATGAGTAGCACCGTGGCTAATACTATACACAATACATAAAGCTTGGCCCCCTGCAGACGCACTTACCTGAACGCCCCCCTACTGTCTCTGTACGTTCTCCCCACCAATTAGATTGTAAGCTCCCTGGAGCAGGGACTCCTCTTCCTTAATGTTACTTTTATGTCTGAAGCGCTTATTCCCATGATCTGTTATTTGTATTATTTGTTATTTATTGGATTACCACATGTATTACTGCTGTGAAGCGCTATGTACACTAATGGCGCTATATAAATAAAGACATACATACATACATTTAGGGATTTTTTAATACAAACAAGTTTATCACTTACAAATGATCAACACCTTCATTCCTTGCTTTGTTGACTAATTCCTTATTTGCCGTATTTAAGTATCTTCCGTAATTCACACCTGGTCTTCACGTCCATCAGTGGGGATTTGTGAAACGCTCTGGGTGTTGGTGAATGACACACGGGGACTAACCTCTCTGATGTGGAGAAGTGATCTGTTCCGGTGCAAACTACACTAGGAAACCAATGTCTCAGTGGGAAAGGGACCTAGGGTCCACTTCGGACAAGGAAGAATGGGAGAAGACAGTCCTAGTAGCAGCCAAAAGCACTACAGTATTTGTACAACGTTAAAAGAGAATGTATATAAAGGTAATGATGGGTGGTACCTCACCCCATTAAATAAAAACTCAATTTATCCGAGGTTACTCCCCCTTGTGCCCCAAACAATGTGGAGAGCCGGCGGATCCGTTACACATGCTGTGGTTCTGCCCTCGGAAAGCCCCAATTTGGGAGAAAATTCGAGATTTGCTGGAAAGGATTTTGGGCCTTGAAATTCCGTGGGACCCGTGCCTATTCCTGCTAAATAAACCAGCACAGGAACTAACCAGAGTGGGAAATAAATTAGTTACACGATTTGCAACAGCAACAGGGGGTGCGTGATCGCAGCATTGTCGAAACAAAATTAAAATTCCATCTCTTGATAAAATTAGGAACAGAATTTGGTTTGTTTGGCAGATGGAAAAATGAATGAGTTTAGGTAATGAAACTGGCACGAAATTTCAAAATGTCTGCCTGCCTTGGTTGGCCCAGACGGATATCCCAGCGGTGAGCAGTGCCACCGCCCGGCTATGATAGTGTAGATGCGTTCTCCTCAGAAGGGCTCCAGTGAACTGGCAGCCTATGATATAACCCTGACCCCTAGTCAGGCTGTGGAAATGGAAAAAAAGTTATATCTGTGGCGCTCAACACTGTAGTAATCAAAACAATTCTGATAGATAATATAAAATATACAACCAGAGCCACGGAAATCGCCCGTCCGAATAGATGCTCCACGTGATATGGGTGAACATGTAAATATATAAAAAAAATCAAATCATAGCATAATACTGTAAAACATATACACAAATAAACAAACAACATACAACAGTTAACAGACGCTGAGAACAACAGGTGACTACTTACAATAGCATTTAATATGGCATATCATTAATATCATAAAATACACTTAATACACATAAAATAGTACATAAAAACATATATTAGGTTCAGGCAAGATTCTCCAACTCGGGTGGGGGTACCTGCTTACCGAAAACAAGATGGTATCAGGCAATGGATAATTCAAAGAGTATCCCCTCTTATGGATAGCTGCTGCTGCTGCTGCTTACACCTGGGCTCAGACGAGTGGTCTCATGTGGGCAGGGACAGGTTTTTCCAGCCTGCGGCGTCTGCCTCAGTCCTCACCCAGCACCGTCCACGCACGGCAGAAGCTCCAGGACCGCACACACAGATACTTCCTGGTCTGACCGCGCCACACGCACCAAACAATGCAATGCTGAAATGCCGGATATTCCTACGCCAGCGTTCAATTGCCCACAGCTCGCACCTCACAGCTTCAGAAGGGTACAGCACTCACACCCGAGTAGTAGGGACCTTACGGAACCACCCTACGCGTTTCGAAAGTCTTGCTTTCTTCCTCAGGGGTAAAAAGTAATGAAAAATAGTCCCTGTAAGTCCCGGTATATGTAGTCCCGATTTAAACAGACAGTGCATCCTTGTGATTTTGATCATGCGCAGATGAAAGGACTGGGACACTCAGCGTAATAACACTCATAGACATAACAGATAACGCAAACAGTGTACAAATAAACAATGGACATAGACAAAAAAATAAAATATAATGATTAGTGCAATATATAAAATACAGATATATTAATAATACCTATATATACACGTGGATAGTAAAATGTAATGACATTGATGAATGAAAGATGATGAATGACAAGAAATAACCCTGTTAGTAATATCTCAAATGGCCAAGAACTAGCCAAACCAGGGATAAGTAGAAGTATGCTGAGCAGAACTTGACCTTATAGGGGATAGTATATAACACAAATGTGATCCCTAAGTGTGTATAAACTAACTAATAATGTGTATATGGCTATACTTTAAAAACCTATAAAGGATTATCTAATGAAAGTGGGAATAATAAGTGATTAAAAGTGGTAATTAATAGTGTGGGTGAAGATGTACCCATCAAAGAATGGTGTTGGGTTAAAATTGGTGATTAATATATTTATATTGTGAAATCAAATAATAATTAGGTGATGGTGATTGCTACCTAATTGTTAAACCATCCACATAATGAATACCAGGACCTTACCATGAAATGAAATGAACCACAGGTAACAAAACACATCGCAGTGAATATATTGTCTGCCCGGGAGACCAATTATCTCATCTATCAAGAAGGAACGGCTTCAGGTCAAATTCTATATTGAGTCCAGACGG
>WSYH01004950.1:0-48431 GCA_036426205.1 Ascaphus truei
CTTTATAAATAAAAGATAATAATAATTGTAACCATACAAGCTGTGTGATGATTCCACACAATAATGTAGAGCTGCCATAGTGTATATCTGTATGCAATAGTGTGTCTAATCATAATATTGGACAATCACATACCAGCCACACTTGTACAATGGTTTCTGTGTACAAGCTCATAATTCCAACTAGTTTCATCTGACTTGTCCCTTCCCTTAGTTTCAGGAACTATGCTAGAGTTTATCCAATCAGTGTAAGTTGTTAATGGCATTCATTAACAGAGAGAGGATATATTCTGTTAAAGCAGCAATATACAGTATGCAGCATTATTTGTTTTTTATTCGTAACATTATCTGAACTGGGATTTCCCCTGGAACAGAACTGTGACATTTACAGTCACAGGGGGCCTTCACTACTGAACTATTAACGTTCTAATACTTCAGACAAGAATATTTGCCTGGGAGAAACAATATGGCCAACAGGGACAACCTCACTGCATATAAAACACAGCAAATCAGACCAGTATAAATCATTGTATTTTTTTTTAAATCATTCTGAAAGTTTATCTCACGCACAGCAGAATATGTTGGCTCTTTATAAATAAAAGATAATAATAATTGTAACCTGAAGTTTAGGGTGGGTTTTATTGCTCCAATCTTAGTCTCATTATTTCCTGCTTTTCTTTTCTAATTGGTATTGTGACAAAGTAGGGATTGTGCACAAATCTGCTTACAGTACCTTATTGACAATTGTATAGTGTCCCTGTTTTAAATGAAAACAGAGGAAGTATTTCATTTATAAAAGAATTACAAATACTTATTGTATACTTGTCTATTTATTAAGCAAAAGGCATCAACCACCAGTATCTAAAGGGACAGTCCCACATAACAGTTAAACATTTATTTTAAACAACATAACAATGCTATTGGCTTTCTTAGAAAGATTCAATCCCCCCCAAAGTCGAATATTCACTTATTGGAATCTATTTTCAGTTGGTTTTAATTTTCTCTGTGTCCACTTAATTTAAGTATTAACTGATGATTATTGTACTTTCACAGTAATTATTTCAATTAATTATTTTGCCATCATTAGCCAAACAAAGCAACCACATGGAAAGACTACGGATGAACAATATCCCTGCATATACAACAAAGAGTCTTATTACAAATAAGATTACATAAATATTGGAAAGCATTTGGATATTATGAAGATAATACAAATTAAAAAAATGTTTAAAGAATACTTGTTTCAAATCAATCACCTACATGTATCCTATTAAACACGGCTCTGCTATTTCTTCACATTCATCGTAGGAGGGTCTGGCACTTTAACCCATCAAAGGGCAATCTATTCACTGACCAAACTAATGCCAATAACCTGTTTTAGTGTTACATCTGGGTGACTGATTACTTTTTTTTATCCACTGCTGATCCCTTTAAGTCTTGTTATTTTTAGAAGGAAACATGGTGAGCTTACACTTGGGAGCGGTTTGATTTTCTCTGGCTCCTTCCTTTGTCTGATGTCACTGTGTGTTCATTAAGTGCTTGTACAGCCAGAGCCTTCTACCTGCCTCACCTTATCTGTATTAGTTCTGTGATAAGGACAGGGTGAGATAACAATAAAAAAAATACTTGTTTGACAAACGTCCCCAATCAAAGGCCCCTCTGAAAGTCAAAAGGGTTTTTTTGTGAGCAAAGAGGGATAGCCCGTACAAATGGTAAATACTGATTTAATTATTGTTAAACAGCAATCTCCCACTTTTTCGTGTTTTTTGTTTCAGAATCAGAACAGGGGTTGCCATCTGTGGTGAACCACACTGTTCCTAAGACCTTTGCCACTAGAATTAATGTAAAAGTTACAATGGTCACCAATGCATGCAAAAGAAAGCTTCTACGTCATGCCCAGATGTGGTGCCTACCATTGGCTTGGAGGAGTTTGTCCAACCCAGTGGCCATTTGAAAATCTAAATTTCTCTGGAACAAGAAGGTCTCCAGAGTTGAGAATAGTGAAGTGCTCTCATTGGCCCTTATTCATTTGGTAAAAAGCAGCGTAACACATATTTTACTATGATTTAACTTCTATTTAAGGGAATTGAAGTTACTGCGTTGATAGCTACAGTATGCGTTTAATCACTTTTTCACCCTATCGATCATAGAGAGTATAGACTTTATTTTAATTTTTTTCAAATATTTTACCAGGAAGTAACTTATATAGGGAAACTGCTGCACACCAAAATATATGAAATAAATAAGATACAAATACAGGTGCTCCTGGTTCAGGATTCCCCGTGATAATCCAATATTCAGCGAAAGGTATAAAGAACAGGACTCCACAGATTTTAAATACACTATTTATTGTCAACAGAATGAGTTGACATTTAGGCCATACATGGCCTTTATCAAAAGCAGAATGGCATAAAGTTCAATGTCCCAAACAAAACCTTCTTATAGCCCTATCACCAGGTGTCCCATATTATTCCATCAGCTCATCATACTCCAGCGCCGTCGCGTTGCTCATGATCGTTCTGGTTGACATCTTCCAGGCTCCTTATTGGTCCGTCCCTCCTCCAATCGCTGCTCTTACTGGCGCTCTCGCGAGAGCGTGGCATCAGCGTTGTTGTTTCTTTCTTCTCACGCTGTGCTTCCCAATGCGGTCTTGCTTCTGAAGAGAAGACCTCTTTACTTCATGACGTCATCATGTCTGGCGTCCTCATGTTAATCAACAAAGTCTTGGTTGCTTGGCAACCGATATACAAAAGGAGAAATCTGAGGGCATGACGAGGACTCCAGATGTGATAACGTCATGAAGTAACGAGGTCTTCTCTTCAGAAGCAAGACCGCAGTGGGAAGCACAGCATGAGAAGAAAGAAAAAACCATGATGACATCACGCTCTCGCGAGAGCGCCGGTAGGAGCAGCGATTGGAGGATTGGAGGAGGGATGCACTAATAAGAAGCCTGGAAGATGTCAACACCGGAACGATCATGAGCAACGCGACGGTGCTCGATTATGATGAGCTGATGGAATAATATGGGACACCTGGTGATAGGGCTATAAGAAGGTTTTTTTTGGGACATTGAACTTTATGCCATTCTGCTTTTGATAAAGGCCATGTATGGCTGAAATGTCAACTCATTCTGATGGAGCCCTGTACCCTTACCAGGAAGTAATACATAGAGCGTTACCTCTCGTTTTCACGTATGTCCTGGGCACAGTTATTTTCTTTAAACGAGACACATTGATAGATTAGTTATTTTCTGCTAAAATTACATTTTGTAGACCCGAACTCTCGTATTGCATGGATTTAAGGTCTTTGGAGGATGACAACTTTGCTGTTAGCAATTTTGACTAAGCTCTGAAGAAAGACCGGTCTGGGTTTGTTAATCTAAAGTTAGTTATCAACTTATCAAGTATGAATCTCACTGTTCATACATGTAATAAGATGACATAGAATACATGGTACATGATACTGTATTGAACAAAACATATGCAACTTTTTCAAATTCGCGAAATACAAGCCGCGTTTACAAAAAATGATATATTCGTGTACAATGTTTACAGTACTGTTCATATCTGCACAATAGATAGAAATACATAAATGTAGCCAGGTATTTGTTTTGGCTACTAAGCTACCCCACCTAACACATACGCCCTTGTAACAGTGCAGGCAGTGTTAGATTCAATCCGGGTTTTCCCCTGCAGCTCCCTTGAGTGACTGGGAGAGGTGGGTCTAGGGTCTGTGATCTGCCCAATCAGGGGCTCAGACCTGGGACCCTCCCCCATGAAACTTAAGGAGCTGCACCAGCCAAATATAGAGTTCTCTCCCATGAGAGAGAGTGATTACTGGAAGCTTGGAGTAAGAGCTCTGACCACATCCATCCCCTTCTTAGGGGAGTGGGGAGATACCCCTCATCCCACCAGGGGGTGAGGGAAGAGCAGAGGACAGGCTCTGGAGCCCTCAAGACCCAGGGTTGAGTCCAGGGACCATCTGGAGGAAGGACAAGAGAGTTGTACCAGTTGTACAGTATGCTGATACCCTGCTGGTAAAGAATAACGTTCCAGTTCTTTTATATATACTCCTGCCTGAGAGTGCAATCCACCGGCGGAAAGCTCAGCATCCTGTGAGCCAGCAGGTAACCAGCACTACACACCCTGTAATAGGCAGATCTCCCAGTGGGTGGGGGAAAACCTGTTACATAAAGTAAATACATGTTCTGCTAATTACACTTGAATAGTTAATCATGTACATTTTATGATACCAAATGTTTTCATAAATAGAAACCTAGCTCACTGGGTGTGCTAAAGAGGAATCTATTGTGTAGTTGGTTTATGATACATTTGATGTGATACAGATTACATCAGCTGAGCTAAATTTCTCTTTATTATGATTCTTGGGTAAATTTGATTATTTGAGATACTGCCTCCTGGAAAATAAACCTTTTTGTTCTTAGACTAAATATTAAAAATAAATAAGGGATAATCGAGACTACTCTAAATCAAATGTTACACAGTGGGCAACAAAGAAGGTATAGTTAAAGCTAACCATGGCATAACTACTACAGACATCAGGGAGATGCGTACACAAAAACTTCTTGTTTTTATAACTAATGGAACATTATTCATATGTATGTCACGCTCCCTGCTTGGCTCTTAGGGAGTTTACATTGGGGTCTGTGTTAGGGTTGCTCAGGATGCATACCTTGTTCAGGGTGCAGGGTGGGCGTTGGTAAGCAATGATGGGCACCAGGAACTTTATTCATTCAAATAGCCGCTTTATTATCTTGTAGGCACAGTCTCAGAGTTAGTATACAGAGGTCATCTTGTATTTCCAATTGAATGTCCTTAACCTGTACAGTTTGCGCGGCTTCCCTAGCTGCCCCCATCTCGGGCTGCTAGGAAGGTGCTGCCGCTTTATATTTACTGCTCGGTAGCGCTCCATATCCACGGATACCCAGACGGGCCTGGTAATACTCCCTCTGTGATTTGCACCCTCAATTCAGGGCAGCCTTCCACTATGCGGCCTTCTGATGTGAGAGCCTGTGATGGACCCTCTGGTGGTGCTTGTCCAACTATGCTTAGGGGCTGCGCTTGTAGCGCCACCTCTGGGCATTTGTCTTTCTCTCTGTATATCTTGGGAATAGTATATGACCATCTTGGTGGCACTCTATTTAGGGTATTTCCCCTACCTATAAAACAATAAAAGGGAATCCTTACTCTATCCTAAACATAGGAACTATATATAAACTATTCACAGTGAGATCCCTCTTCTTCAACTCCCCTGGGAACTGAGGTGCAGAAGTTTCCCTTACTATTTATAACCCAGTCTGATGTCACTATCATCAGGCAGAATGGGGCAAGGCTTAACCTCTGCTTTTTCACCTCAGCACCGTGATGGGTACGGTGGGGTTACTCTGTGTGAGACCACACAGTTAACCCCTTAAGGCCCTAGTAATCCCAAAGGGGGGTTACATGTACATATTAGATATGTTATCTTTCTAGTGACCAAACATTAAGTATTTTATTAATTTAAATTAATATAGAACTCAGTGGAAATTAAATACTTCATGTTTTAAGCTATAGCCTACCATACGGCCCACTCATTTAAATTTAGTAAGTCTCTTACTGCTTAGTAAATATATTATAGCAAGATATAACACACTGACAAAGCAAACTGAAAAGTATATAAAAATATATGTACCAAGAACCTGACCCATTTAAATAGTGTTTAAATTGCGTAATATTTCAGGCCTATTATTTCCAGCCAACTCAATATGGATTGTTAATAGGGTTGCCAGCTGTCCGTTTTTCACAATATGGTTGGGGGGGGGGGGGGGTAGTAGGGGGGGCCAGGGGGGGTTGGGGGGGGGGGATAAGATTTCAATGATATGGGGGGTGGGGGAATAAGATGGTGATGTGGGCCAGCTTGGGGAGATGAGATCATGATGATGGGGGTATAATTTATGTATTGGGGAGGTGGGGGTATAATTTTTGTATTGGGGAGGTGGGGGTATAATTTATGTATTTGGGAGGTGGGGGTATCATTTATATATTGGGGAGGTAGGGGGGGTAGGGGTATAATTTATGTATTGGGGTGGGGGGGTATAATTTATGTATATGGGAGGTGGGGGTTTATTTTATGTATTGGGGAGGTGGGGTTATAATTTATGTATTGGAGAGGTGGGGTATAATTTATATATTTGGGAGGTAGGGGTATAATTTATGTATTGGGGAGGGGGGTATAATTTATGTATATGGGAGGTGGGGGTATATTTTATATTTATTGGGGAGGTGGGGATATGTTTTATATGTATTGGGGAGCTGGGGATATTTTTTTAATGTATTTGGGGAGGTGGGGGTATTTTTTGAATGTATTTGGGGAGGTGGGGGTATTTTTTAAATGTATTTGGGGGGCATGGGGGTATTTTTAATAAGTATTCGGGGGCATGGGGGTATTTTTTATATGTATTCAGGGGGTGTTGGGGTATTTTTTATATGTATTCGGGGGGCATGGGGATATTTTTTATATGTATTCGGGGGCATGGGGGTATTTTTTATGTGTGTTCGGGGGGCGTGGGGGTCCGGTATTGTGTCCAGTATTTTTGGACAAGCCACCTGGCAATCCTAATTGTTAAGGGTTGTTCCAAATAGGGGCATTATCTGAATTTCTATATATTATGCTAAATCAAGCCATGGAAACAACAATCCCTGTTGTAGATTTCTAAGAAATGTGTTATTTTACATAGCACCCGTAACATTTTCTTTATAGTAGGGTTACGCTGCATTCTAATCAATGCCTAACATAATGGAGGGGACCCACACATCCTCATCCTGAGAATAGGGTCACATTGATACTTCACAGAAGCTGTACCTTTTGATCCATTTATTGTTTGTTCTTCTTATACTAAACCGGTGGTTTCCAACTGGAACCTCAAGAACCCTAAACAGGTCAGGTTTTAAGGACATATCTGCTTCAGCATAGGTGGCTCAATTAGTGACTCGCTCATTTTGATTGACTGAAGCAGGAATATCCTTGAAGCCTGACCAGTCGGAGGTTCTTGTGGACTGGAGTTGGGAACCACTGTACTAAACCATTAACGTTAGAATGGTTCACTTGGCCATCAATATTTGGCAAATAACCATCTGGGGGATCCGGTCCGGGTCTTCCCCCGCACTATAGTTTGGATGCGATGCCTTGGAGAGATGACATCGATGGAGATAGTGAGGAAGGATCCAGCAGGAGCAACAAGGTGGACAGCAGGAACGAGTGGAGAGCAGATGTTCTGAGTAGACGGTGTTGCCGGGAGGAGTGGCTTATGATGTCCACCTCGAGGCTTGCATGAGCTGGGGGGCCTTCTTCTCCGATCGCCATTTGCTGAAGCTTTTGCCGCCATTGGTCTCAACTTGGCGGGTTAAGTTACAAAAAAAAATTAAATTATAACTATCTTACTAAAGCTAAAAAATTAGCAAATTTGATTAATTCCTAGCTACTTTACATATCTTTAATATTACTGTTAGGTGTACGCCGAAATTCTTCAAATATCAATAATATTACTGTTGAAAACAGATGGTATGTAGATATTCCCCCTTTTCAGTAAAAGAAACATGTACCTCATCCTCTTTGTTTCAACACAAATCTTTATATAAATACTTCTCACCCCAATTAAACTGACAGGGAAGGGCCTGTCATGGAACAAGAATCATATTTCTGTTTCAGCCCCCCCTTTCCTTTGCAGTTTCTGCCTGTCAGTTTCTCATTCCCAGCTGCATGTGTTTGCACTGTGCACACATACAGTGCCTGTGTGATAGACACAGTGTTGCAATCCCTGTCTCTGCATTATGCCAGTGAGTTGCTACAGCAACCTCAGCCTTTCTCTCAGAATGGGCTAGTCTGCTTTCTCCCCCTCTGCCTTGCCTACAGATGGTCTGTCCCCAGGCTATCTGGTTACCCAGAATACACTCACACTTGCTTTTCCACCTTCAACACTGGCTGAGTGAGTACACCTTCTGTAATTGCTCTAGTGGCAGGACCTTATCCTTTTCACCTGCCCTTACTACATATCACCCACAGAGAGACATTATTCAAACACAAACATCTCATCCACAAGTGCCTGTCTTTATTGCTGCTTTCCCTAAATAAAGTGAAGAAAATATACAGGACTTGTTGTGTTTTGGAAAGAGGGCTGAGTTGAAGCTAGCTGGGTTCATTCATACCTCAGACATGACCCTGGATCCAGAATAGGGCCTCCAGGAGACAAATAATTTGCTTGGTTCCAGAACCCCAAACTACAAACAGTGTATTCAATTGAGTCATTATTTGTAGTGGTACAAATGATACCTTAATAGAATGTGCTACGTTTGTACACTGAAACAATGTTCACTACCTTCAGCAAATACATATTTGCGATACTTAGAACGTGCAGGCAGTATTTAGTATGAGGCATATAAACACATCTTAAGAAAACGAGATACTGTTTAAGATACCTAAATTAGAAATGCATGGAAATGAAACAACAATAGAAAACACATACATGTATGTTTGTGTTTATATGGTACTTCATATTTATTATTTGTTTGGAACACATTTTCACATCAGAGTGAAATTCAAACCAAAACCCAAGGCAGGCTCATTTCTGGATTTATTTACAGTAGTCGTCATTTTGTTTTTTAATAGTTTTTTTTTCTTTTTTTATCTTTTAATAAACTGGTCAAAGCTAAATTGAGTTCTGACAAAAACAAAGTATGAAACATTTTGACAAACCATGGGAAATTGGAACTGACCAATGGGAACTTGGCCGACGGGGCTAGGACCCAAACTCTGGTTACCAAGTTCTTCTCCAGGCCTCCCTCAGGTTAGGCCCCAGTGTTCCCTGCTGCACGCATGCCTGGCGGAGCATGCACAGATTACAACCGCAATCTGCAGTCTGTAGGGAGCGATGGGATGCTTGAGGGGGCGTGGTCATGACAGGGGCACGGCCATGGAGGAGCATAGCTGTGCTTCCATTGACTGCTCTCCGAGCACGTGACCGTGTTGCGGCACGTCAAAATTCTTGCCTTACTGCCAGCGTACACGTCACAGCACTTTGAGCGCCCCCCTTCCCCACGGCCACTGGGGCCTGTCTCATAGAGGGCTGTGCTGTGGTGTGTGGCGCGCACGCCACAGCATGCGCAGCGGTGGCACTGGGGACCTGGCCTTCGAAAGCTCACTGCTGGGGAGAGAACAATGCTCCTGCTTAGGAATGTCTACTCTCCCAACAGGTAAACACATCCTTCCCCAACTCCCCATTATCCTTCAGCAATGAACCTGGCCCTCATAAAGGTTAGCCCTCTGACTCATTGTATGCTGGCAACTTATCAATTGTTAGTGGACAAAACAAACAATGAATCACACGGATACAAGTAATACATTGTAAAACACACAGTCAGAGATACATAATCTGGAATGGGACATTTGGTCGCGGCCATTTCTATGCAGCCGATCCGCCGCTGGAATCCCCAACGCCAGCCACTTCTAAGGTAAGTTTTATTACTGTTAACGGTAGGGGTTTTTTTTTAGGGGGTTTAGCAGTTAGGGTAGGGGTACATTTGTGGGTTTTTCATGGTGAGAGAAGGGAGTTTTAGGTTAAGGGCTTAGGGTAGTGGTTTTAGGTTAAGGACTTGGTTTAGGGTAGGGGTTTTTAGGGTAAGGGGTTTGAGAAGGGGGTTTTATGGTAAGGGCTCTGGGTAAGGAGTTTTAGGGTAAGGGTTTAGGGTAGGGGGTTTTATGGCAAGGGCTTAGGGTACGGGGCTTTAGGGTAAGAGTTTAGGGTAGGGGTTTTATAGTAAGGGCTTAGGATAGGGGTTAAGGTACTTACCTTAGCGGCAAAGTGCCCGATGGCGGCAGGTTCTGATGGTGGTGTGAAGTGCGGGATGAAGCACCAGCAGTCATTTGGTCGCGGCGAAATGTTCATGACCAAATGTCCTAGACCGTATATAATCCTAGTTAGATATTACCGGGGTTGGAGGCCATTTTCCAACGCTGAGATTACACCCTGACCCGTTCAGTGGGTCGTCATCTTGACTGGCAAAGGGCAGCAAGCAGGCTTGATCTTTATTTGAGCATGCTATGCTGCCCCTGCCATTACAATATATATCTAGAATTGTACAATATTTAGTAAGTATGAGGCATGAGTACATGTGGAGTGATTTTTTATTTATTACTGCATTATACCATATCCTATCCTACTTCCAGCTCCACAATGCAAGGCTCTGGTCATAAGCCTATTTACAGGACTCACAGTGAAGACCTCAGTCTGAACTCTGAAAACATGCTTCTAGAGGGTGGTGCGCCCTCTAGTGACATTACAGGTCACAAGACATACAAGGGAGTTGCAATCTCTTCAGCATAATCATCCAACATCATATGATGGGGAGAGGAGTAATCTGAGTGAGGCCACATAGTTAGTCCATTATTGTCGTTAACCCCTTAATTGCAATAATAGTCCCCAAAGGACATTTGCAATACTGTCAATAAATGTATCGTTCTTGCATAGGTAATTATGTGATGCATACGAATTTGCATGTGCATGTGTGATACTGGCATTAAATGTAGCCCACACTTATCACGGTGATAAAATGCGTTGTATCACTGAGTTATTTTAGATTTAAAGCTTTAGTGAATATGGCAGTAGATTTAACGCTATCTTCTGGGAAATAACACACATTGTTATCAATATCGACCTTTATCAGACTCTAGGTCAATGCTGTCTATGGAGTCAACTAACTTAGCACTCAGTGAAGTCGAGTTATATCCCACTACATTTTAAATATTTTCCACTCACACTATATGAATGGGAACTGATGCAGGCTAAAGATTACCACCCTTTTGTGGATCTGGGCCTTAGATGACTATTGAAAAGAGTATTGTTCTTTTATCCTTAAAGCCCCATAAGAGCGGCTATATGAAGGACATAACTCCCCCCCCCCCCCCCCCCCCCCCCATCCCCATGGACGTAAGAATCTCAGGAAGCAGGGGTCCAGAAGCTGAAATTACCATAATTCAAATCCAGAGACCCCCTTCTCTTCTAACTAAAAAAAACAAGAAACGCAACCTCGGTGCTGCTTTAAGGATATATTATAATTATATATATTATATATATATATATATATATATATATATATAATAATATATATTATATATATCCCTGCTTCATTTTGGCAAAGCCAGTATAACCAACCCCACACTGATGAGACCCATTAAGGTCGAAACGGCTGTCTTTGGGTGGGTTTACTGGCTATGCATCTTAATCCAGGCTGTGCTCAAAGCTGTGAAATTCAGGAAGCTTAAGCTTATAGGGGACCATGTTATATGGTTTTGAAGCAAAAGGTGGCATGTCATTTCCCAGTATCCCTTGCTGCAGTGGAAGCACTGTGTGCTGGGTGATAATGGTGAAAGGCAGGGTTGCAGACCTGTCTAAAACATGCAAATTAGCATACAGTAATGTTTCCATTATATATATATATATATATATATATATATATATATATATAAATACATTATATATATATATATATATATATATATATATATATATATAAATATATATGAAAACAAAAAGGGGGGGAAGCTAGAAGTGGCGCCTACTGATAAACTCCAATACCTAATAATCAATATATATATATAGAACCATATATTGTGTTTTAAGTCAGCGGAGGGCCATCCATGATGATATCGCAGAGAGACATTCTGAAATGTTGGTCTGTACAGCAGGTGTAAGGTCAGGAGTTGAAAAGTAAATTTGTGTGTCGTTGGCATAGAAGTGATATTTAAACCCAAAAGATGTTATTAGGTCACCTAGAGAGAGTGTGTACAGAGAAAAGAGAAGAGGTCCCAGGACAGAGCCCTGGGGTACCCCCACAGAGAGATCAATAGAGGAGGAGGTGTTAGCAGAAGAGACACTGAAAGTACGATGGGAGAGGTAGGATGAGATCCAGGATAGAGCTTTGTTCCGAATACCATGGAGAATGGAGAATGTGAAGGAGAAGAGGGTGGTCCACGGTGTCAAATGCTGCAGAGAGGTCGAGTAATATGAGCAGAGTGTAATATCCTCTGTCTTTGGCAGCATGGAGGTCATCAGTTATTTTAGTGAGGGTTGTTTCCGTGGAGTGAGAAGTGCGGAAGCCAGATTGTAGAGGGTCTAGGAGAGAATAGGTGTTGAGAAAGTGGAGCAAGCGAGAGAATACAAGATGTTCAAGGAGTTTAGAGGCAAAAGGCAGGAGGGAGACATGTTGATAGTTAGAAAGACAGGAAGGGAAGCTTGCTGTTTTTGAGTAATGGTATAACTGTTGCTTGTTTGAAGTAGGGAAAGGTACCAGAATATAGGGAGGAGTTAAAAATGTGTGTCCGCATAGGGATTATATTGTGGAAGCAAGAGGTTTTAGGAGATGGGAGGGAATGGGGTCAAGAGGGCAAGTGGTAGAGGGAGAAGAAGAGGAGATCAGCAGTGACACCTCCTCAGAGACAGTGGAAAAAGTCAAGGAAGGCAGGAGGAGAGTTAGGAAGAGGTGTAGGATGAGAGGAGGAAACAGAGGGGATGTTCTGACGTATGGATTCCACCTTTTCCTTAAAAAAGTCAGCGGGGGGGAGGAAATGCACTCACAGGAGTAAAAACAAATCAGGCAATTTGTGAATAATTCACCACCATCCGGTTTCACTGTATCAGGAATCAACAGATCAAAGCTCCCTCAGGGCTGTATGGCTGCTACCAGGAAACCAGAGATGTCCTCAACGGCCAGATCCATCTGTTTGAGTCCCAGAGATTGCCCCTACACTTGAATGGCCGCAATGTTAACTCGCGCTCAAGGCGGCCTCCTCGTGCGCATGCGTAAAGTCGTAATGACGCGATGACGCGATAACGTTCCTGTGACCGAGTGAAGTCAACTCCTATCAGTTACGCCTGGGAGACATATGTCTGAGTGCTTCATCCAGCACTCATAAGGGTTAACTCAGGTGGAACTTAGGTAGTTAGGAAGTAAGCTGACACCTGAGAGCCAGAAAGATAGAAAAGGATCTTGTTACCAGCAGTAGCTGGCTCTCTCAGACAAGAGCACATGGATAAATGTGCTGCTAGCCAGAAGGATACAACACACTACTTACTGCTGCCAAAGTAAGATTTGTTTCATTTGTTTTGATGACTGCTTAAAAGACTCTGAAGGTTTGGTTATGGTTTAGCCAGCCAGCCTGCTAGATAGGTCTGCTGTGTTAGTCAGTTTTTCTCCCATCATGGAGCAGGATTTATTTTGTTAAAGGGACAGTGTACCCGCATGTTATGTTACTGTGGAGAAATAAAGCCATTGAACATTTTTCATTATCCTGAAACTACACGTGTGGACTGTTCCCTGACCTCAGCTACAGGCCGTCCTGCCACAAGTGGTGTCAGAAGTGGGATGTCGGACGGCCCCTGTATCTGAAGGGCCACACAGGAAAAAAAAATGGAGAATTTTTTTTTCTCAGTTCCTTGAGCAACAGCTCCAGCTAGCAGAGAAACAAGCTGAGCAACAGGCCCAGCAAATACAATGGCAGGCCAAGCAAGCAGAACATCAAGCCCAGCAAGCTGAGCGACAAGCCCAGCAAGATGAGCAACAGGCCCGGCGAGAGGAAAAGCTACTCCAACTGCTGGTCGAAGGCCCAACCCCAGGCAGACCAGGGATTCCAAATAACCCACCGGTGATGCTGCCTAAAATGAAGCCAAACGAAGACCCAGAGACATTTCTCCTCACTTTTGAAAGGGTAGCCACGGCCCACGGCTGGACAGTTGATCGCTGGGTAACGACTCTGGCTCCACTCCTCATAGGGGAAGCTCAGGCAGCCTACCAGGCTCTTCCAGCAGACGAGGCCATAGACTATCAGCAACTAAAGGCTGCTATTCTGGATCGCCTAGGCCTCACTCCAGAGACCTACCGACAGCGGTTCCGGACAGTCAAATATACAAACAGAGACAGACCCCGGGTCGTAGCCCACCGCTTAGTAGACTTATGAACCAGGTGGATACAACCGGAAAAACATGACAAGGCAGAGATCCTTGAACAGTTTGTGCTCGAGCAGTTCATACAGATACTGCCCCCCTCCTCCCGCTCCTGGGTAAAAAGACACGCTGCATTTTCCCTGGATTCAGCGGTCCGCTTGGTGGAAAACTTCCTGGGCGATGACACCCAACAGGATAGCTGGGAATGGCCGGTGCAAACACCAGTTGCTTCCGGTGATGCTAGAGGCAGGAGAGCAGACAATCGAGGGGTCTACAACCCGCCAGCTCGGGAGATCCAGTCAACCCGATCGGAAGACCCTTTCCCATCTCGGAGGGTTCCTGGTACAAACTCCCGCAGAGACGCCAATCCTGGGTCCGAGGCCACTGGATCACTCAAGGGAGGCCGCCACCCACAGTATTCCCCGAGAACCTGGACTCCTGTCACCCACCCGGTGGAGAGGATAACCCCCCCAACCAGAAGGGAGGACCCCATCCAACAGCGGAGAGGTCCAAACACCAAGCCCCGTCGAGAGCTTCCGCGGACGACCGAGTTTGCGGACTCAGGAGATGAGGAGATGGACTGTCATATGGCAGAACCACTGCCACAGCTTGTCTCCGAGGGGACCACAATCCATGGTTTGTCCCAGCATCTCTGGAGGGGACAAAAGTAAACGCCATGCTGGACTCGGGCTCTGGAAAAACCCTGATCCTAGAGGGCCTAATTCCAAGCAATAGACTATCTTATGACTCTCCTTGGAATATTGAGTGTATCCATGGGGATACAAAGAGATACCCGACGGCGAACGTTCTACTACGTATCCAGGATAAAGAGGCTAGCCTACTAGTGGGAGTTGCTCCCTGGCTACCTGCTCCTGTTCTACTTGGCCGAGACTGGACCTACCTCGAAACATTGTTGGCCCCTACTCCTACAGAGCCTACTTCTCTGGTACCGGAGAAGCCCAGAGAATTGTTCCCTTTTTCCCCAGAGATTTTCCCCCGTAGACACCATGTCCCAAAGACACGTAAACAGAGATGTGTGGAAAAAGAGGACTGGTTAAGAAAGGCTGGGACTTTTGGTAACATTAGTCAGCCCAAAGGACTGCAGGTCATGGCCGGGGATGACCAGGGTGGGGAACAGATAGATACGGGAGTGTTGCCAGCCCTGGATCTTCCTGACTTCCGTCAGAGGCAGAGGGAGGACCCAGCTCTGGCTAGACAATATGAGAAGGTGGTACAGGTCAACAACAAGATAATAGATGAACAAGGTGTAAAAGTGTATCCACATTTTGAACTGTTGAATGACATACTATATCTTGTGAATAAGGTTACACAAACAGGGGAGGTCATTCGACAGATGCTAGTCCCTAAACGGTTGATTAAAACAGTGTTCACCCTAGCGCATACTCTCCCATGGGGTGGTCATTTGGGCAGAGATAAGACCACGGACCGCATCTCGTCCCGGTTTTACTGGCCAGGCATACATGGTGACATCATGAAACTATGTGAGACATGTCCTGAATGCCAGTTAACTAGCCAAAAAGGACAGAAGCCGGCTCCCTTGGTTCCTCTGCCCTTGGTAGCCGTCCCATTCGAGAGAATTGGGGCAGATCTGGTCGGACCTTTAGAACCCTCTGCGAAGGGACATAAATTTATACTCGTTGTTGTTGATTATGCCACCAGGTATCCTGAGGCCTTCCCTCTGAGATCAGCTACTGCTAAACAGGTTGCTCACAGGCTGTTAGAACTGTTTTCTAGGGTAGGACTTCCCCAAGTAATGTTAACTGACCAGGGAACAAATTTCATGGCAAAGTTAATGCAGGATGTCCTGAAGTTATTGGAGGTAAAATCCGTCCGGACCTCGGTCTACCATCCTCAGACTGATGGATCGGTAGAGAGGTTTAACCGTACTTTAAAATCTATGCTTAGGAAGTTTGTGGACACTGAAAAGCGAGCTTGGGATGAACTTCTCCCTTTCCTGTTGTTTGCGGTACGAGAAGTTCCCCAATCATCCACAGGCTTCTCCCCGTTTGAGCTCCTATATGGACGCCAACCTCGGGGTATTCTCGACCTACTGAAGGAATCCTGGGAGGAGGAGCCCTCCCCCTTCAAGAATACCCTTCAGTATGTCATAGACCTTAGAAACCGCCTAGACATGATAGGTCGGTTTGCGAAGGAAAACCTCAAATCTCCTCAAGAACGTCAAGAGAGGCAGTACAACCAAAATGCTCGCTTGAGGGTCTTCCAACCTGGGGACCAAGTGATGCTACTACTACCGACATCATAGAGTAAACTCCTTGCGAAGTGGCAGGGTCCTTTCCAAGTTCTCCGCCGCACCGCGGAGGTGAACTATGAGATTTCTCAACCAGGGTCCAGGAAGGGTAAACAAATCTACCACGTGAACCTCCTGAAACCCTGGAAAATGATGAGATCGCTGTTCATTCACCCTCGGGAAGGAGAGATGGATTTGGGTCCAAAGCTTCCAAAGGGTAGTACGTACACTGACCATCAGGTTCCCATGGGAGAGCAGTTAACAACGGAACAAAGGTCAGACCTACTTGATGTATGTGACCAGTTCTCAGATGTTTTTTCTGAGCTGCCAGGGCAGACTGATTTAGTGTCCCATAGGATTGAGACAGAACCTGGCGTAAAAGTACGGTCCCGTCCCTATAGATTGCCAGAGGGCCGAAAAGACCTGGTAGAGAGGGAGATAATAGACATGTTGGAATTGGGCGTGATCGAGGAGTCCCACAGCGAATGGTGTAGCCCTATCGTGTTGGTCCCTAAACAAGATGGGAAGGTGAGGTTTTGCGTAGATCTGCGAAAGGTAAATGCTGTATCCAGATTTGATGCATATCCAATGCCTAGGGTGGATGAATTGCTTGATTCGCTTGGTAAAGCAGAGTATATCTCCACCCTAGATCTCACGAAAGGATATTAGCAGATACCTCTAGCGGAAGAATCCAAATGCAAAACTGCCTTCGCCACCCCTCTCGGTTTATACCAATTCATCACTATGCCATTTGGGTTACATGGGGCTCCAGCCACGTTCCAAAGGTTAATGGACAAGGTACTACGACCCCATAGGGCATATGCCGCGGCCTACTTTGATGACATTGTCATCTATAGCAGACACTGGCAGTCTCATATAAAAAGGTTAAGGGCAGTCCTAACGTCCTTAAGAGAAGCAGGGCTCACTGCAAATCCAAAAAAATGTGCCCTGGGTAAATCCACTACAAAGTACTTGGGCTATGCCATTGGGGGAGGGATAGTAAGGCCACTAGCTAGCAAGGTGGCCGCCATAAAGGAAGTCCCCACCCCACAGACAAAGACACAGGTCCGCTCCCTTTTGGGGTTAGCAGGGTATTATCGGCGGTTTATCCCCAATTTTTCCGAAATTTCTGCACCCCTAACAGATCTGACAAAAAATTGTGCCCCAACCCAAGTTAAATGGTCTTGGGAGTGCCAAGACGCCTTTGACATGCTAAAAAAAGTGCCTGTCAGAGGGCCCCGCTCTTCGGAGCCCAGATTTTAAAGAGCCCTTCATCATCCAGACGGATGCCTCAGAGGTAGGACTGGGAGCAGTGCTGTCTCAGCAATTTGATGGTGTTGAACACCCCATACTGTTCATCAGCCGGAAGCTGTTCCCCAGGGAAGTGAGGTATTCCGTTATTGAGAAGGAGAGCCTCACTGTAAAATGGGCAATTGAGGCCTTGAGACATTATGTTGCTGGAGTACACTTCACCCTGGTCACTGACCATGCGCCCTTGAAGTGGTTAAACACCATGAAGGACACAAATCCAAGGTTGACCAGGTGGTATATTGCCCTCCAACCCTTCTCGTTTGATATTCAGCATAGACCTGGAAAGGACCATGGAAATGCTGATTTTTTTGTCAAGGGAAGGAGTGGAGGGTCGGGCTTCAGCCGTGTGGGACACTAGCCACACACAAACAGGGGAGGTATGTGACAGAGTGAAGTCATCTCCTATCAGTTACGCCTGGGAGACATATGTCTGAGTGCTTCATCCAGCACTCATAAGGGTTAACTCAGGTGGAACTTAGGTAGTCAGGAAGTAAGCTGACACCTGAGAGCCAGAAAGGTAGAAAAGGATCTTGTTACCAGCAGTAGCTGGCTCTCTCAGACAAGAGCACATGGATAGATGTGCTGCTAGCCAGAAGGATACAACACACTACTTACTGCAGCCAAAGTAAGATTTGTTTCATTTGTTTTGATGACTGCTTAAAAGACTCGGAAGGTTTGGTTATGGTTTAGCCAGCCAGCCTGCTAGATAGGTCTGCTGTGTTAGTCAGTTTTTCTCCCATCATGGAGCAGGATTTATTTTGTTAAAGGGACAGTGTACCCGCATGTTATGTTACTGTGGAGAAATAAAGCCATTGAACATTTTTCATTACCCTGAAACTACACGTGTGGACTGTTCCCTGACCTCGGCTACAGGCCGTCCTGCCACAGTTCCCTGATGCGTTTCGTCACCAGACGGCGACTTTCTCAAAGGGCAAATGAGCATACAGTAATATATATATATATATGGAATTCCGTTTTCGGTGTTTATTTTTATATAACATCGATGCTTTTTTTGTTTGTTTTACTGGTGCTTTTATTTTACTAAAAAAATCTGTTTATCAGTGCTAACAATGAAAAAAAAGGACAAATTTAAATTTTGTGTTTATCAGAGCACTTATTATTAGTTTTCATACTGCTCATGTGTTGCTTTTGTCTCCTACCTGTCGTTGGGCTGATAAAAGAGGTGGATCTCGTAGGACATGATGTATCGTTTTTATTTTTTTTAAAATCGGGTTTGACCAGAAAAGCAAGATTATGAATCAGTGGTGTTTTCTGTTACATGTATGGGGTATGTGGAAGCATGTGGGGACTAATTTGGTGTATGTACTGTACTTCACTGAAGGAGTGGCTCCTGCAGTGAACCTGGTTCAATTCCCAGTGTTGGCTCCTACTGACCTTGGGCAAGTCACTTTATCTCCCTGTGCCTCAGGCACCAAAAACATGGATTGTAAGCTCTTTGGGGCAGGGACTGTTTGCGCTGGGGTTGGCTTCCCGAGGCTCGATGAGTGCCTGGATGGCCGAGCCGTGCCCGTTTCATTAAAAAAATTGCCGGAAAACAGGGTTTCCGGCCTGCTGCCTGTGGGGTGCTCCCAACGTGGGATGGAGTTAAAGTGCTCTGGCTTAACCCCCTCCCCCCTCCAGGCCCATACTGAATCCCCCCAGGCCTTTTGTCGCATTGGATGTAGCATTGGGTATCTTTGTCTTTTGATTAAAATAAACAGATTGCATTGTAATGTTTTTTTTCCGTATTACAATAAGAAGAAAACAGTTAAGTAAAAGTTGCGCGCTAAATTTTTTTTCGTGGCAGGAGTGCTATGGATTCAGGGGTGAGGGGGGGCTGCTCCTTTCATTTTTTCTGGGCCCCATAATTTTTGTTTGCGGCCCTGTGTGTGGTGTATCTGTCTGTCCTGTGTGCATGAGTATATTTGTCTTAACACTTGTTTTGGTTGATGTGTGTTGTGGTGTGTGTGGATTCTGTGTGTGTGAGTCATATGATATTGGGGGCCTGGGGGGGTTTTTTTGTGCTTGTCCCTACTTTAAAATTTGCCAGCCAGACTTGCACCTTCCATTTTCAATGCAGACTTTAGTTTATCATTTTTTTTTCTCTGAAACGTCTTCCCTTCTGTACCCTGTTGAAAGACCCCCTTATCAGTATATTTCAATTTGCAATCCTAGCCCGTGTATCTTCAAAACTGTTATGTGTTGAGGTTTCTTTAGTTTCCTGATAAGATTTTATGACGCATACCGTGCTCTTATTGGTTTACTTCTATTTTATTATGCCCTTCTGGAGATATGGTTCAGAACGGAATCAGTGCTCTTCATAGGTGATGGCTTACCTGTGATTTTAACGTGGTAGCAACTACTAATCTTTCCTGCAGCTAATGCCAGATGCTAAAATCCTGCGGTTTCCCTTTACTTGGCACATTGAGTGCCTAATTTGAAGTAAATATACAAGCCAGCGCTCCTCCAAAATTGGCTTGCATTGTATTAGTGAAAATTCTATTCATTCGTTGGACTTGTCTACAAGGTCCCTGGTTATTTTTTGAGTTCTGTCGTTACGAAATGGTCCCTGTAAAAGACAGTTACCATAATGACATCACTGAGTATTTAGGAGTATCCTCTTCTAAAGGATTGCCTTTTCTCTCTCTTCATATTCTAAAGAAATTAAACAAAACATGTTTTCGACACACAATTAAAACAAGGGGAAGCACACGTGGACTGTAAAGCTCCCTGTCAGCTGGTTTAGCTCACACTAGAGCTGTGGCATAGAAAAGCAGTAGTTTCTGGTTTCTAGTCTCTGTTGTGTCTGACACCATTCCAATCGTTGTGTCTTTGCAGTTTTTATGTGTGATGTGTTGTTATGGGAATCCTTGAAATACATTTCTTTCGGTCAACTACCGCCTATCTAACAAGCTCTCTCACCCCTACCAACAGCAGCACTTATCCCTTGAGATCTGACTCCAACGATTGTTCATGTCCCAAGTTTCAACAAAAATCCCGTCCGCCTTCTCCTTCTTCTACTGTGCACCCCAACTGGAACAATCTACCAAGACTCTCAGCCGCCACCAGTCTAAGTTTCTTTCAAAACTAGAGCTGTCTCACATTTAATACTAGATGTGGAGCTATTCTGCTGTCGGCCATTATTTATTCGAGTCATTTTGCCCGTTCTTGGCCGCCGCAGTAGCACTGGCAACGCGCCCGAAGCGAAGGTGACGGGCACCGCGCCAAAGCAGCGGAAAAGAGCGCCCTCCGATGGGGGCTCTCCACCGCTGCCGGTCCCGCCGGGTCCCCCGGGAACCCCCTGCCGTCAGTCCCGATCGCGGACACCAGGGTCCTCGGGGCTGCCCTGGACGCGCGTGCAGTGGGGCGGCACGCTCCGAAGAAGCGTTGAACGCCTGCGAGCTCTATGACTCGCGGCACGCGAGGGCGGCCACTAGCAAGCCTGAAATTCCCGCTGCGGATCTGCGGCCGCAGTGCACTAAATTCCTGTGTACCACTGTACACTATGGCCTATAACAATATTTATCTTGAAATGTGCATGCAATTGTCTTGTATATAGTATACATACCTTCGTTCACTTAATTGTAACCATGTATTTGTCATCATCTCGATGCTTTAGGACATACTTGAAACGAGAGAAGTTAAAACCATTTTATAAAATAAAATAATACATTTAAGAAATGTGGGATGGGACTCAGTTAATTACTTTGCATGAACTTTGCATAAGCTCGAGGGGTGCCCCTTTTTAATCACGGGACCACATCTCCCTAATTTATTTGGATGGATACGTGGGGATTATTACAACGTGCGACTGCTAAAATAAAATTGATCTCTAACAACATTCCCTTTTAAGAGAGATAATCCCCACCTGGAATCACAAGGAACAGCCAGTCCTGGATCCAGGTGATCCAAATTCGCAAATAAAAAAACAAGTGGACCAGTTTTCGTTCATCTGTAATTCTCAGATATGAGACATTGAACATGAAAAATTTGAAATCCATAAGTTGGTATCATTTGTTTACGGCGCCGATGCTCGCCACAAACGGGCGGACCCGCGGGCAGGTTGGGTTATATAATCACCGACCGTATCGTCCACGCAGACTGATCCGGACTTCGCAGTTCGTATCGTACATCGCAGGGTCAGATGGGAGAAGGCACGCATCGCCGTTATTGAAGCAGGAGTTTGGCAACAGGTAGTCACGGATTCCCTGCTTCAGCTTAGAGCCGTGAGCGCGGGGAGGGGGGGTGGCTTCGCGCGAGGCAGCGCCTCGTGCCCATGTACGCCGTATCTCAGCAGAGGAGACAGCAGGCGGCGAAGTTGCACCGCAGGGCAGTCGTCGGGGGAGAACCAACGCTTCAGCGCCAAGTCCAAGGCAGGGCCACTGCCGTGGATAGCACATGCCGCAAGGAGGAAGGTTAGCATTGCTTAGGAGGGAATGCACAGGGTACCAGTGCTGGCACACGCTTCAGCACAGACGTCCAGACAGTCCAATGCAGGGGATTAGCAGCAGGCACCGCACGGAAAGGAAGGGTAGCCCACTGCTAGGGAGGGCATGACAGAAGGTACACAGGCTGCCCGCAACAACGCTTCAGCACGATGTCCAGGCAGCAGGCACTGCAAGGGAGATAGCCAGTAGGCCGCATGAAAGGGCGGAGGTGCCACTGCTAGGAGGGAATGCAGCAGGTACAAGTGCTGGCAAAACCTTCGCAACGACGTCCAGGAAACAGGGCTGGGATTACTCAGGGAAACTGGGACGAATGACAGACACACTAGGAGACTAGGCTGTGGCGGGTTGTGGCTGAAGCTGAGACAGTAACATTAAACGGTAGGAATAGTTATGCTCCGGCACTGTTTCAGTGCCAACGCCCGGATATAACAGGGCGGAGGAGATCCAATCACGGAGGAGGGTGTGTGAGTATTCCTCCCATGAGTGTCACAGGGCAGAAGCTGCAATTGAGAGGCAGCACAGTGCCATGATTGCCAGGGGAAGCTTGCAACTGACATAAGTCTGTCAAGTGAAATAGCCAACGCCAGTAGTGGATTCCTTTACCCATAGTAAAGTAACTATTAATTTGATTGATAGTTACAATTTATTGTATATTGTAAACACAAAGTGTCTTTCCATGGAAAATTTCAGATTGTCCTTTTTATTGGAAGGATACAGTTGGTACATGAGGTTGTTTGGAAACAATGGTGTGGGTGTATCTGTCTGTCACTGGTGCTAGAGTATATTTGTCTACCACTTGTTTGTATGAGTGTGGGTGTGGCGGTAGTGTGTATGTGTGTGTGTTATCTATGATATTGGGCTCGGGTTTGTGCTTGTCCCTACTTTAAAATTTGCAGCCAGACCTGCAACCTTCCAGGTTTCATAATGATGACTTATAGTTATATCACTTTTTTCTCTGAACGTGCTTCCCTTGTGTTACACGTGAAGACCCCTTAACCGCTAATAATCTTAAGTTACAATCCTAGCCCGTTGTATCATTCAAACTGTATGTGTTGGGTTATTTAGTCTTCCATTATAGATATTATGAGCTACAATGCTCTTATATTGGTTTACTTCATTTATTATGTACGCTGGTTTCCCTTTGCGTGGAACATTGAGTGCTAATTTGAAGTATAAGTATACAAAGCCAAGCTCCTCCAAAATTGGCTTGTATATTATTGTGAATTCTATTCATTCGTTGGACTTGGTCTACAAGGTCCCTGGTTATTTTTGAGGTTCTGCTGGTACGAATGGTCCCCGTAAAAGGACAGAAGTACCTATAATGACATCACCTTGGGGAAGGTTTTCGGGGGGAAATTTAGAGAGTGCCTCATCTACAATGATGGCCTTTTCTCTCTCTCATATTCCTCAAAGAAATTAAACAAAACATGTTTTCTGACACACATTAAAAACAAGGGGAAGCCACAGCTGTGTCAGCGGTTTACGCTCACATGTCTAGAGCTGTGTGGATAGAAAAGCAGTAGGTTTCTGGTTTCTATGTCCTGTTGTGTCGGTGACACCATTAATAGTTTGGTTGTGTGCCTTTGTTTATGTATGTTACGGACGGCGATGCTCGCCACAAACCGGGACCAGGACCGCAGGGCTGATGGTGGGGTTATATAGATCACTGACCTTAGTCCAACGGCAGACTGATCCGGAGGGTGCGCAGTTTCGTAGTATACATCGCGGGTCAGTGATTGGAGGAAGAGGCACTATCGTCGTTAATGAAGCGGAGTCGGCAACAGAAATCAGGAAGTGCCCCGCTTGCAGCTTGAGCGTGAGCGCGGGGGGGTGGCTTGGCGGCAGGACGGCCTCGGCCCATGGAAGCGCCGATCTCAGCAGGAGGAGACACGAGCGGCCGAAGTTCACCGCAGGGCAGCGTCGGGAAGAACAAACGCTTTTCAGACCCGAAGTCCAAGGCAGGCCACTGCAGAGGATCGCAACAGGCCGTCAGGAAAGGAAGGGTAGCCATGCTAGAGAGGGAATGCACGTCAGGTTACCAGTTGCTGGCATCACCGTTCAGCACAGGCGTCCCTGGTAGGCCACTGCAAGGGAGATAGCAGTCAGGCAGTGCTGGCAACACGCTCCAGCAACAGACGTCCGAACCAGGCCTCGGTACTCCAGGAACTGGAAGGTAAAACGCTGAGAGAGGCCATGGGGTGGGGTGTTTGTGGCAGAGAGCCATAACATAGAGGTAGAATAGTTATGCTCGGCGCTGGTCAGAGCCAACGCCTAGATTAAAAGGGCGGAGATCCAATCACAGGAGGAGGTTGTTGAGAATTCCCCAATGAAACAGCACGAGAAGAAGCTGCAATGAGAGGCCGAACCGTGTGCCATATATTGCCAGGAGGAAGCTTGCAATGCACAGGTCTGCAAGGGGCAATAGGTCAAAGCCAGATGGATTCCTTACAATACACCCCCCCCCTCCCCTTCAGGTGAGGTCCTCCGGGAACAAGTCCACACAGATTTGGGGACATGGAATGTGTTCCTAAACCTTCCTAGTCGAGAGGGGCGTTGAAAACCCATAGTTTTGTTGGGATTCCTTACAGCAACCCACACTGAGGTGAGAGCCTGGGTGAACAGGAGACATTTCATAGGTCTTCGGAGACATGAGTTGTGTCCTGAATGGTATCCAGGCGGAGAATTAGGGTCCACAACACGGTGTACATATGCGAGTGCCAGAAAGAAACAGCGTTGTGGTACTGCTTAGTTTTCTGAGGTGACAGGAACATGGGACCTGAGGTGCTCCGGAATGGGAACATCAGAATGCAGTAGCCGTGTCCGTTGCATAGTAATAGTTCCATAGTAACGGGACACCGGACACAGATTGTCGGACACAAAAGAGCAGAGGACCCTTAGAGAAGCAAGTCTTGGTGAAATCGCAGGAGAAGTTGCGAGGAGTCTTTAGCTTCCACAGGAATTCCGGGTAAGGAAGGGTAGCCACTGCTAGGAGGGAATGCAGCAGGTACCAGTGCTGGCAACAACGCTTCAGCACGGACGTCCAGGAACAGGCCTGTGGATACTCAGGAACTGGGACGGCAGAACACTAGGAGACAGGCCTGGGCGGTTTGTGGCTGAGACAGTAACATTAAAGGTAGGAATAGTTATGCTCGGCACTGGTTCAGTGCCAACGCCCAGGATATAAAGGGCGGAGATCCAATCACAGGAGGAGGGTGTGTGAGTATTCCTCCAATGATGTAGCACAGGGCAGAAGCTGCAATGAGAGGCAGCACATGTGCCATGATTGCCAGGGGAAGCTTGCAACTGCATAAGTCTGCAAGGAAATAGTCAAAGCCAGTAGTGGATTCCTTACACATATAAAGTAACTTAATAATTTGATTGATATTTACACATTTATTGTTATATTGTACACACAAAGTTCTTTCCATGAAAATATTTAGATTGTCTTTTTAATTGTGAGAGGGATCATTTGGTAACAGGAGGTTGTTTGAAAATGTGTGTGGTGTATCTGTCTGTCCTGTGTGCATGAGTATATTTGTCTTACACTTGTTTGTATGATGTGTGTGTGTCGGTGTGTGTATGTGTGTGTGTGAGTCATATGATATTTGGGCTGGGTTGTGCTTGTCCCTACTTTAAAATTTGCCAGCCAGACCTTGCACCTTCCAGTTTCAATGCATGACTTATAGTTATATCACTTTTTTTCTCTGAAACGTGCTTCCCTTCTGTACCCTGTTGAAAGAACCCCCTTATACAGTATATTTCAAAGTTGCAATCCTAGCCCGTGTATCATTCAAACTGTATGTGTTGAGGTTCTTTAGTCTTTCCTGATAAGATTTATGACGCATACCGTGCTCTTATTTGTATTACTTCTATTTTATTATGCCCTTCTGGAGATATGGCTTTCAGAACGGAATACAGTGCTCTTCAGTAGGTGAGGGCTTACCTGTGATTTATAACGTGGTAGCACTACTAATCTTTTCCTGCAGCTAATGCCAGATGCTATACAATCCTGCTGGTTTCCCTTTACGTTGGCACATTGAGTGCCTAATTTGAAGTAAATATACAAAGCCAGCGCTCCTCCAAAATTGGCTTGCTATTTATTAGTGAAATTCTATTCATTCGTTGGACTTGGTCTACAAGGTCCCTGGTTATTTTTGAGTTCTGCTGTTACGAAATGGTCCCTGTAAAAGACAGTACCATAAATGACATCACTTGGAGTATTTAGGAGTATGCCTCTTCTAAAGGATTGCCTTTTCTCTCTCTTCATATTCTAAAAGAAATTAAACAAAACATGTTTTCTGACACACAATTAAAAACAAGGGGAAGCACAGCTGTGACTGTAAAGCTCCCTGTCAGCTGGTTTAGCTCACACTAGAGCTGTGGCATAGAAAAGCAGTAGTTCTGGTTTCTAGTCCTGTTGTGTCTGACACCATTCCAATCGTTTGGTTGGTGCCTTTGGTTTATTGTGTATGTAGTTGTTATGGGAATCCTTGAAATACTTTCTGGGCAAGCTACCCGCCTATCTGAACAAGCTCCTCACCCCTACCACATGCAGCACTTATCACCTGAGATCTGACTCCAAACGATTGTTCATGGTCCCAAGTTTCAACAAAATATCCGTCCGCTTCTCCTTCTTCTTACTGTGCACCCCACAACTGGAACAATCTACCAGAGACTCTCAGCCGCCACCAGTCTAAGTTCTTTCAAAACTAGAGCTGTCTCACATTTTAATCTAGACTGTGACTATTACTGCTGCGGCCAAGTTTATTCGAGCATTTGCCCGTTCTTGGCCGCAGCAGTAGCCTGGCACGCGCCCGAGAGTGACGGGCACGCGCCAAAGCAGCGGAAGAGCGCCCTCCGATCGGGGCGCTCTCCCTACCGCTGCCGGGTCCGCCGGGTCCCCCGGAACCCCCTGCCGCCGTCCCGCGATCGCGGGACACCAGGGCTCCCTCGGGGAGCCCTGGACGCGCGTGCAGGGGGCGCACGCTCCCGAAGAAGCGTGACCGCGCGTCTATGACGCGCGGCACGCCGAGGGGCGGCCACTAGCAAGCCGGGAAATCTCCCGGCTTGCGGATCTGGCCGCAGTGCGATAAACTGTGTCGCCACTGTACATATGCCTATAACATATATTATCTTTAACTGTGCATGCAATGTCTTGTATATAATGTATAATAACCTTGTTCACTTAATGTAACCATGTATTTGTCATCATCTCTATGCTTAGGACATACTTGAAACGAGAGGTAAAACATTTTATAAATAAAATAAATACATTTAGAAAATGTGGGATGGGACTCAGTTAAATATACTTTGCATGAACATTTGCATAACGCTGAGGTGTGCCCCTTTTTAAGCACGGGCACATCTCCCTAATTTATTTGGATGGATACTTGTGGGGATATATATACAACTGGCGACTGCTAATAAAATTTGATCTCTAACAAATTTCCCTTTTAGAGAATAATCCCTGGATCAAAGGAACAGCCATTCCTGGATTCCAGGTGGATCCAAATTCGCAAAATAAAAAACAATGTGGACAGTTTCGTTCATCTGTAATTCTCAGATATGAGACATTGAACATGAAAAATTATGAAATCCATAAGTTGGTATCATATTGTTACGCCGATGCTCGCCACAAACCGGGACCGGACCGCGGGGCTGAGGTGGGTTATATAATCACCGACCTTAGTCCACGCAGACTGATCCGGACTGCGCAGTTCGTAGTCGTACATCGCAGGGTCAGGATTGGAGAAGGCAGCATCGCCGTTATTGAAGCAGGAGTTTGGCAACAGGTAGTCAGGAGTTCCCTGCTTCAGCTTAGGAGCGTGAGCGCGGGAGTGGCTTCTGCGCGAGGAGCGGCCTCGGCCCATGACGCCGATCTCAGCAGGAGGAGACAGCAGGCTGGCCGAAGTTCACCGCAGGGCAGCGTCGGGGAGAACCAACGCTTCAGCGCAGAAGTCCAAGGCAGGCCACTGCAAGGGGATAGCAGCAGGCCGCAGGAAAGGAAGGGTAGCCACTGCTAGGAGGGAATGCAGCAGGTACCAGTGCTGGCAACAACGCTTCAGCACAGACGTCCAGGACAGGCCACTGCAGGGGGATAGCAGCAGGCCGCAGGAACAGGAAGGGTAGCCACTGCTAGGAGGGAATGCAGCAGGTACCAGTGCTGGCAAACAAACAACGCAGTCAGCATCAGACTACCGGCAGGCCACTGCAGAGGAGATAGCAGTGCCGAAGGAAAGGAAGGGTAGCCACGCTAGGAGGGAATGCAGCAGGTACCAGTGCTGGCAAACAACGCTTCAACACGGACGTCAGGAACAGGCCTGTGATATACAGGAACTGGGAACGGCAGAACACTAGGAGACAGGCCTGGGGGGTTTGTGGCTGAGACAGTAACATTAAAGTAGGAAAGTTATGCTCGGGCACTGGTTCGAATGTGCCAACGCCCAAGGATATAAAGGCGGAGATCCAATCACAGGAGGAGGTGTGGTGAGTATATTCCTCCAATGATGTAGCACAGGGCAGACAGCTGCAATGAGAGGCAGCACCTGTGCCATGATTGCCAGGGGAAGCTTGCACTGCATATTCTGCAAGGAAATAAGTCAAAGCCAGTAAGTGGATTCCTTAACACATAATAAAGTAAACTTATAATTTGATTGAATTACACATTATTATTGTTATATTGTACACACAAGTTCTTTCCAAGAAAATATTTAGATTGGTCTTTTAATGTGTGAGAGGGATCATTTGGTAACAGGAGGTGTTTGAAAAAGTGTGTGAGGGTGTATCTGAGTCCTGTGTGCATGAGTATATTGTCTTACACTTGTTTTGATGATTGTGTTGTGGTGTTCGTGTGTGTATTTGTGGTGGGTGAGTCATATATTATGAGGGCTGGGTTGTGCTTGGCCCTACTTTAAAATTTGCACACCACTTGCAACCTTCCAGTTTCAATGCATGACCTGATGTTATCACTTTTTTTTCTCTAAACGTGCTTCCCTTTGTACCGCTTTTGAAGAACAGAACCCCCTTATACAGTATATTTCAAAGTTACAATCCTAGCCCGTGTATCATTCAAACTGTATGTTTGTAGAGTGTTCTTTAGTACCTTCCTGATAAGATTATGACGCGTACCATGCTCTTATTTGTATTACTTCTGGTTATCTTTATAATCCTGCGGTTTTCCCTTTGCGTTGGCACATTGATGCCTAATTTGAAGTAAATATACAAAGCCACGCTCCTCCAAAATTTGATTGGCTTGGCCTATTTATTATTAGTCAGGATGAGTAATGAATTCTATTCATCATCGTTGGACTTGTGTCTACACAGGTCCCTGGTTATTATTTTTGGATTTTTGCTGTTACGAAATGGTCCCGTAAAGACAGTAACCATAAATGACATCACTTGGAGTTATTTAGGAGTATGCCATCATCCTAAAGGATTGCCTTTTCTCTCTCTCTTATATTCAAAAAAAATTACCAAACATGTTTTCCTGACAACAACTATTAAAACGGGGAAGCAACAGCTGTGTCAGCTGGTTTCGCTCACACTAGCTAAGAGCTGTGGCATGAAAGCAGTAGTTCTGTTTGGTTTCTAGTCCTGTTGTGTCTGACACACCATTCCAATCGTTTGGGTTGTGCCTCCTTGGTTGTATTGTTGTATACTGTTTACGAACAAGGGGGGCGATTTGCTTATTATCGCGATAATTTTGATTCTTCTTCTTGTTATATATAACCCGCGAGTGTGTTCTTTCTCATGTTTCTCTGCCCAACGGATCTCTGTTATTGGGGGGCATTACGGTTTTTCTTTTATGCATTTCGGGGCGGGGTTTGTTTAGATTCTTATTGATTTCAAAATCTACGTTGGGTGAGCTATAGGCCGCAGGTAATAGAAGAATATCGACACCCTGGAACTCCCTCGTGACTTTTTGCGGTTCCTTGGCTTATTTATTTCTTATTCCCGCTTGTGATATAAAATCCTCCTTTCTCGCTCTCCCCCAAAAACCGGGACGGACCGCGTGTGCTGATCGGTATGGAGTTTTATAATCAACGACCTGACCTTAGTCCACCAGACTGACCCGGAGTGCGCAGTTCGTAGGTCAATACATGCAGGGTCAGTATGGTGGAAAGGCAGCGAACGTCGTTAAATGAGAGGAGTTTTCGGCAACCAGTAATTCAGAGTCCCCGCTTCATCTTAGGAGCGTGTATCGCGGGGGTGGGCTTCTGCGCGAGGAGCGGGCCAATCGGACCCAGCGCGATATCGTCACAGGAGGAGGACAGCAGTCTGGCCGAAGTTCACGAAGCGTGCCAGGCGTCGGGAAGAAAACTCTAACGCTTCAGCGCTCGAAGTAGTACCAGGAGGCATGGCTGCCTTAAGAGAAGCACGCAGGTCCGCAGAGAAGGAAAGGGTTAGCCACTGTCAGGAGGGATGCAGCGTTTACCCCCAGATGCTAGGGGGCATCAACGCTATCGCAACGCTTCAGCACAGAGCCATGCCGTCAGGCCCATCTGCAAGGAGGATAGCACAGGCCAGTGCTGGCAACAACGCTTCAGCACAGACGTCCAGGACCAGGCCTCTGGATACTCAGGAACTTGGAAGGTAAGAAAGAACGCTAGGAGAGAGGCCCTGGGGTGGTTTGTGCAAGACAGTAACATAGAGGTAGAAAATTAGCTCGGCTGCTGGTTCAGAAACCAAACAAATTAAAAGGGCGAGATCCAATCACAGGAGGAGGGTGGTAGAATTCCTCCAATGAAGTAGACACAGGGCAGAACGTGCAATAGAGGCAGCACCTGTGCCATAATTGCGGACGCACAGGGGATGAAGCGTTGCAACTGCCACAGGTCCGTTGCAAAGGGCAATATATGGTCCAAAGTCCGTAGTGGATTCCTTACAGTACCCCCCCCCCCCCTTCAGGTGAGACCTCCGGACGAACAAGATCCATCACAGATTTGGGGGACATGGAATTGTTCCTAAACCTCCTTAGGCGAGAGGTGGCGTTGAAAGCCCATAGTTTGTTGGGATTCCTTACAGTACCCCCACCACTGGGTGAGAAGCCTGGGTGAACAGGACCATTCATAGGTTTGGGAGACATTGAGTTGTTCCTGAAGTGTCTCCGGCGAGAATTAGGTCCACAATCCAGGTGTACATTGGCGAGTGCCATGAAAGACAGCGGTGGTACTGCAGTTCTTGGTACATGAACAATGGGACCTGAGGGCTCCGGAATGGGAACATCAGAAGGGCAGTAGCCAGGTGTCCGGTGCATAGTAATAGTCCAAGAGTACGGGACACAGGACACAGATTGTCGGACAAAAATGGCAGAGGGACCTTCAGAGAAGGCAATGTCTTTGGTGAAATCAGCATGGAGGAAGTTGCGAGAGTCTTTAGCTTCCAAGGAATTCCGGGTGGTGGTTAGCAAGGGAATGGGGCGGGAGGGTTCACTACACACTATTGCAGCGGTACTTTTGATACCAAGCAGGGTTGCTATCCCAAGCAATTTGCGAGAGTCTATAGCAGTGTGTATGCAACTCTTGGTCACGGTACTGGCAGTTGAAGAAGGATCCGCTTCCTTTGGTTTGTGATCTTTAGAGAGAATCAAATCCGAAATTGTGGCCTTGGCGAAGGACATAATAAGCATGTCTATACCCATAGTGGACCCATAGAGAACAGGAACGGACGCTTCAGGTAAAGCGACGAGGTCCAGTAAGAGTGTCTTCGTCTTAGGGAGAGGCCAATTGCCATACAGAACGGGCACTTTGGGCACCGCACAGAGACCTGCGAGTAAGGAGTCTGTTTGAAAGGTGAGAAAACAGATTTTATCCAAAAAACAAGGCAGGCGGTTAAGCGGTGCATCAACCTTAGGGAAAAAAGTCTTGGGGTTAAAGCTGGGTGCCTCCAACACAGAGAAAGAAGACAGAGAACTAGAGCTTGGCTTCGGAGTGGAGGTCCCAGGTACCCAGGTCTCACATGATACTGTGGGAGAAGCAATGCAAATTGTTACTGTTTTAAACATAGGGTTTTTAACATCGGTAGCTCCAGGCACCTTTTTGAGAGGTAACCCTAGTTTTGGGACAGGACAGTCAATAGCAAGTACCCCAAGTATTGTGGAAGACACAGAGAAAAATAAGTCCATTTTAAAGACGGGATCTTCTGAAAAAAGGGAAAGTTCCAAATGCGATACCCCTGAGCTCGTGGTAGTAGACATACAGTCAGTAGTGGATACCCCGAATACTGTGGGAGAATCAGCGTGAAACAGTATTATTACAGGAATGGGCATCCCAGACTTAAAGTCATTTTTAATCATCCCGGAGGCTGTGGCATGATCCGTGAGAGAAACTGGGGTAAACTCTCCAACAGACACAAGGGACATCTTGCTTGTTACAGAATTGTGTCCCCGAGAATCCCTAGTGAGGGCATCAGACTCCATGGGAGACTTAGTGACAGGGGTTTTGGAACTGATTAAAGGATTTGCAGGTATCACAGATTTAATAGGAGAAATACCTTGCAAAACAGAAATTTTAGTAAAGGTGATAGGCATCACAGATAGGACAGACAGAAGTAAGCTAGGCAAGGTTGCTTCTATAACAGAAGATTTGGCAGCGGCAAAGCTTAACTCAGCGGCTGCTGGAGAACTTTTAACTACAGAGAGAAGGGACTGCAGATTTACAAAGTCAGGGATAAAGGGAGTCTCAAACTTGAAAGCCTGATCCTTCAAAAAGAAGAGCCCTAACTTTAATGGTACTGAGGGAGCAACAGCAGATACGCTGATCTCAGTAGGGGTCACTTGGAAAGGAGCATAATATGTACTGTTCGCTTTAAACTCTAGGATTTGAGAAAAGGAGAACTCAGACAGTGCAAGTGGGGCAACCACGTCTGTGCTGGCCTCTGAAGTGGGTATTTGGGAAAGAGTGTCTGGGACATCAGAAACGACAACAGATTCCACGAAAAGGGGTCTATGCTCAGAAGCAGGGGTCTCAGCTCTCTGAGTGACAGACGTTGTGAGCGAAATACCTAGGAGTAGGGATTCTGCGAACAGGCTTAGAGAAACAAACGGCGCCAGAATACTTTTTACTGGAGCCAGTATTATTGCCGAAAGTTCAGGGGGCATAGCCCCGAGAATTTTAGCCGAGTCAGAGGACAAAAGGGGTTGATCCTCTGAGGCTAAGGAGGTGTCCCTGACTGACGAACTAAAGGGATCTACCAAGGAAGGTTCACAGGGCTGACCTGCAGGGGTTAACATAGGAAAACCCCCAAGGGTTAAATTATTCTGTACCTGAGAATCAGAGAAATAGAAGCTAGTCTCCGAGAGTGGGGTCATAGGGGGTTCTGCCTCTTGCCCTAGGGACCTATCATTAGACTGCGGAATACTAGGGTTAGCAGTAGGGACCTCACAGAGCAGACTAGCAGGGGTTAATACAGAAAAAACCTCGGAAACAGAGCTTAGAATTTTTGGTTTAGGAAAAGAGGGCAAACAGGATTCATTCTCTGGTGCTAGGGAAGACACACTGACCTGGGGACTGCAGGGATTTACAGTGGGGGACGCATAAGCCAGACTAGCAGGGGTTAAGACCGAAATAACCTCAGGGACAGAACTTAGGGAGGTTAACTCAGGATTAGGGAGCGTGGCAGCTTCTTCCTTAGCGGGCAGCGACAGAGAAATGGTTTGACCATTCTTAGGAGAGAGAGGTACCCCCACAGGTTTAGCAACAGGACTGGCAGCATAGAGAATCTGCCAAGCAGCAGCGTTGGCAAGGAGGGGATCCTGTTCTATTATGTGAATGTCTAGTGTTGAGGAAAGTACATGGAGTGTATCTTGAGACTGAGCCAACATGAGGAGGGCACCCTGTTGTACTAGGGGAATGTCCAGTGATGAGGCCAGGACGTAGAGTGCCGCTTGGGAGTCGGCCAGTTCCATAGGGTACACGTTATCCCAGGTTATAGGGGAATCAGGAGAGCGAATACAAGCGGCCAGAGACTGTTTTAGGTTCAGGATACAGTAAGCCTTAATAAAGAGATCACAACGGCATTGTCTTTGCAAAGGGGTTAAACCTTCATAGGTAAACAGTTCATCAATCAGGGGTAGTACTTCACACAAATACTGGCCTTCAGAGTGGGACTGGTACGCAGGCCGGGACATAACTTCAGTTGGTAAATTGCCATCCCCCGCCACGGCACGGTCCGGTTTTAATGGGCCGAGCATACTGTTACGCCGATGCTCGCCACAAACCGGGACCGGACCGCGGGGCTGAGGTGGGGTTATATAATCACCGACCTTAGTCCACGCAGACTGATCCGGAGTGCGCAGTTCGTAGTCGTACATCGCAGGGTCAGGATTGGAGAAGGCAGCATCGTCGTTAATGAAGCAGGAGTTCGGCAACAGGAAGTCAGGAGATCCCCGCTTCAGCTTAGGAGCGTGAGTGCGGGGGTGGCTTCTGCGCGAGGAGCGGCCTCGGCCCATGACGCCAATCTCAGCAGGAGGAGACAGAAGGCTGGACGAAGTTCACCGCAGGGCAGCGTCGGGAAGAACCAACGCTTCAGCACAGAAGTCCAAGGCAGGTCACTGCAAGAGGATCGCAGCAAGCCGCAGGAAAGGAAGGGTAGCCACTGCTAGGAGGGAATGCAGCAGGTACCGGTGCTGGCAACACGCTTCAGCACAGACGTCCCGGGTAGGCCACTGCAGGAGAATAGCAGCAGGCCAGTGCTGGCATCAACGCTTCAGCACAGACGTCCAGGGCAGGCCACTGCAAGGAGATAGCAGCAGGCCGCAGGACAGGAAGGGTAGCCACTGCTAGGAGGGAATGCAGCAGTACCAGTGCTGGCATCAACGCTTCAGCACAGACGTCCAGGGTAGGCCACTGCAAGGAGATAGCAGCAGGCCAGTGCTGGCAACAACGTTCAGCACAGTCGTCCAGGACCAGGCCTCTGGATACTCAGGAACTTGAAGGTAAGAACACTAGGAGAGAGGCCTGGGGTGGTTTGTGGCAGAGACAGTAACATAGAGGTAGGAATAGTTATGCTCGGCGCTGGTTCAGAGCCAACGCCTAGAATATAAAGGGCGGAGATCCAATCACAGGAGGAGGGTGTGTGAGAATTCCTCCAATGAAAGAGCACAGGGCAGAAGCTGCAATGAGAGGCAGCACCTGTGCCATAGATTGCCAGAGGAAGCTTGCAACTGCACAGGTCTGCAAGGCTGCAGTCAAAGCCAGTAGTGGATTCCTTACATTAGAACCCAACCCCACCCCCTTCATGTGAGACCTCCGGACGAACAAGATCCATCACAGATTTGGGGGACATGGAATTGTTCCTAAACCTCCTTAGGCGAGAGGTGGCGTTGAAAGCCCATAGTTTGTTGGGATTCCTTACAGCAACCCCACCACTGGGTGAGAAGCCTGGGTGAACAGGACCATTCATAGGTCTCGGAGACATTGAGTTGTTCCTGAAGTGTCTCCGGCGAGAATTAGGTCCACAATCCAGGTGTACATTGGCGAGTGCCATGAAAGACAGCGGTGGTACTGCAGTTCTAGGTACATGGACAATGGGACCTGAGGGCTCCGGAATGGGAACATCAGAAGGGCAGTAGCCAGGTGTCCGGTGCATAGTAATAGTCCAAGAGTACGGGACACAGGACACAGATTGTCGGACAAAAATGGCAGAGGGACCTTCAGAGAAGGCAATGTCTTTGGTGAAATCAGCACGGAGGAAGTTGCGAGAGTCTTTAGCTTCCAAGGAATTCCGGGTGGTGGTTAGCAAGGGAATGGGGCGGGAGGGTTCACTACACACTATTGCAGCGGTACTTTTGATACCAAGCAGGGTTGCTATCCCAAGCAATTTGCGAGAGTCTGTAGCAGTGTGTATGCAACTCATGGTACTGGCAGTTGAAGAAGGATCCACTTCCTTTGGTTTGTGATCTTTAGAGAGAATCAAATCCGAAATTGTGGCCTTGGCGAAGGACATAATAAGCATGTCTATACCCATAGTGGACCCATAGAGAACAGGAACGGACGCTTCAGGTAAAGCGACGAGGTCCAGTAAGGGTGTCTTCGTCTTAGGGAGAGGCCAATTGCCATACAGAACGGGCACTTTGGGCACCGCACAGAGACCTGCGAGTAAGGAGTCTGTTTGAAAGGTGAGAAAACAGATTTTATCCAAAAAACAAGGCAGGCGGTTAAGCGGTGCATCAACCTTAGGGAAAAAAGTCTTGGGGTTAAAGCTGGGTGCCTCCAACACAGAGAAAGAAGACAGAGAACTAGAGCTTGGCTTCGGAGTGGAGGTCCCAGGTACCCAGGTCTCACATGATACTGTGGGAGAAGCAATGCAAATTGTTACTGTTTTAAACATAGGGTTTTTAACATCGGTAGCTCCAGGCACCTTTTTGAGAGGTAACCCTAGTTTTGGGACAGGACAGTCAATAGCAAGTACCCCAAGTATTGTGGAAGACACAGAGAAAAATAAGTCCATTTTAAAGACGGGATCTTCTGAAAAAAGGGAAAGTTCCAAATGCGATACCCCTGAGTTCGTGGTAGTAGACATACAGTCAGTAGTGGATACCCCGAATACTGTGGGCGAATCAGCGTGAAACAGTATTATTACAGGAATGGGCATCCCAGACTTAAAGTCATTTTTAATCATCCCGGAGGCTGTGGCATGATCCGTGAGAGAAACTGGGGTAAACTCTCCAACAGACACAAGGGACATCTTGCTTGTTACAGAATTGGGTCCCTGAGAATCCCTAGTGAGGGCATCAGACTCCATGGGAAACTTAGTGACAGGGGTTTTGGAACTGATTAAAGGAATTGCAGGCATCACAGACTTAATAGGAGAAATACCTTGCAAAACAGAAATTTTAGTAAAGGTGATAGGCATCACAGATAGGACAGACAGAAGTAAGCTAGGCAAGGTTGCTTCTATAACAGAAGATTTGGCAGCGGCAAAGCTTAACTCAGCGGCTGCTGGAGAACTTTTAACTACAGTGAGAAGGGACTGCAGATTTACAAAGTCAGGGATAAAGGGAGTCTCAAACTTGAAAGCCTGATCCTTCAAAAAGAAGGGCCCTAACTTTAATGGTACTGAGGGAGCAACAGCAGATACGCTGATCTCAGTAGGGGTCACTTGGAAAGGAGCATAATATGTACTGTTCGCTTTAAACCCTAGGATTTGAGAAAAGGAGAACTCAGACAGTGCAAGTGGGGCAACCACGACTGTGCTGGCCTCTGAAGTGGGTATTTGGGAAAGAGTGTCTGGGACATCAGAAACGACAACAGATTCCACGAAAAGGGGTCTATGCTCAGAAGCAGGGGTCTCAGCTCTCTGAGTGGCAGACGGGGTGAGTGAAATACCTAGGGGTAGGGATTCTGCGAACAGGTTTAGAGAAACAAACGGCTCCAGAATACTTTTTACTGGAGCCAGTATTATTGCCGAAAGTTCAGGGGGCATAGCCCCGAGAATTTTAGCCGAGTCAGAGGACAAAAGGGGTTGATCCTCTGAGGCTAAGGAGGTGTCCCTGACTGACGAACTAAAGGGATCTACCAAGGAAGGTTCACAGGGCTGACCTGCAGGGGTTAACATAGGAAAAACCCCAAGGGTTAAATTATTCTGTACCTGAGAATCAGAGAAATAGAAGCTAGTCTCCGAGAGTGGGGTCATAGGGGGTTCTGCCTCTTGCCCTAGGGACCTATCATTAGACTGCGGAATACTAGGGTTAGCAGTAGGCCCCTCACAGAGCAGACTAGCAGGGGTTAATACAGAAAAAACCTCAGGGACAGAACTTAGGGAGGTTAACTCAGGATTAGGGAGCGTGGCAGCTTCTTCCTTAGCGGGCAGCGACAGAGAGATGGTTTGACCATTCTTAGGAGAGAGAGGTACCCCCACAGGTTTAGCAACAGGACTGGCAGCATAGAGAATCTGCCAAGCAGCAGCGTTGGCAAGGAGGGGATCCTGTTCTATTATGTGAATGTCTAGTGTTGAGGAAAGTACATGGAGTGTATCTTGAGACTGAGCCAACATGAGGAGGGCGCTCTGTTCTACTAGGTGAATGTCCAGTGATGAGGCCAGGACGTAGAGTGCCTCTTGGGCGTCAGCCAGTTCCATAGGGTACACGTTATCCCAGGTTATAGGGGAATCAGGAGAGCGAATACAAGCGGCCAGAGACTGTTTTAAGTTCTGGATGCAGTAAGCCTTAATAAAGAGATCACAACGGCATTGTCTTTGCAAAGGGGTTAAACCTTCATAGGTAAACAGTTCATCAATCAGGGGTAGTACTTCACACAAATACTGGCCTTCAGAGTGGGACTGGTACGCAGGCCGGGACATAACTTCAGTTGGTAAATTGCCATCTCCCGCCACGGCGCGGTCCGGTTTTAATGGGCCGAGCATACTGTTACGCCGATGCTCGCCACAAACCGGGACCGGACCGCGGGGCTGAGGTGGGGTTATATAATCACCGACCTTAGTCCACGCAGACTGATCCGGAGTGCGCAGTTCGTAGTCGTACATCGCAGGGTCAGGATTGGAGAAGGCAGCATCGTCGTTAATGAAGCAGGAGTTCGGCAACAGGAAATCAGGAGTGCCCCGCTTCAGCTTAGGAGCGTGAGCGCGGGGGTGGCTTCTGCGCGAGGAGCGGCCTCGGCCCATGACGCCGATCTCAGCAGGAGGAGACAGCAGGCTGGCCGAAGTTCACCGCAGGGCAGCGTCGGGAAGAACCAACGCTTCAGCGCAGAAGTCCAAGGCAGGCCACTGCAAGAGGATCGCAACAGGCCGCAGGAAAGGAAGGGTAGCCACTGCTAGGAGGGAATGCAGCAGTTACCAGTGCTGGCATCAACGCTTCAGCACAGGCGTCCAGGGTAGGCCACTGCAAGGAGATAGCAGCAGGCCAGTGCTGGCAACAACGCTTCAGCACAGACGTCCAGGACCAGGCCTCTGGATACTCAGGAACTTGGAAGGTAAGAACGCTAGGAGAGAGGCCTGGGGTGGTTTGTGGCAGAGACAGTAACATAGAGGTAGGAATAGTTATGCTCGGCGCTGGTTCAGAGCCAACGCCTAGAATATAAAGGGCGGAGATCCAATCACAGGAGGAGGGTGTGTGAGAATTCCTCCAATGAAAGAGCACAGGGCAGAAGCTGCAATGAGAGGCAGCACCTGTGCCATATATTGCCAGAGGAAGCTTGCAACTGCACAGGTCTGCAAGGCAATAGTCAAAGCCAGTAGTGGATTCCTTACAATTGTGTATGTAGTTGGTATGGGAATCCTTGAAATTCTTTCTGGGAAAGCTACCCGCCTATCTGAACAAGCTCCTCACCCCTACCACATGCAGCACTTATCACCTGAGATCTGACTCCAAACGATTGTTCATTGTCCCAAGGTTCAACAAAATATCCGGACGCTCCTCCTTCTTCTTACTGTGCACCCCACAACTGGAACAATCTACCGGAGACTCTCAGCCGCCACCAGTCTAAGTTCTTTCAAAACTAGAGCTGTCTCACATTTTAATCTAGACTGTGACTATTACATATGCCTATAACATATATTATCTTTAACTGTGCATGCAATGTCTTGTATACAGCACCGACAATGTTTATTCGACTAAAAACCGCACGGCTGGATGCGTGGCGGCAGCGTGGAGAAGCGTTGGGAAGCGGCTCGTTCGCGTGACGTCGGTGACGTCACAGTGACGTGCGCGCCCGGCTTCCCCGGCTTCCCCGGCTTCCCTGGCTTCCCCGACTCCCCTGAAGGTTTGAAATGAGGTAAGCGGGGGAGCGGGGATGCAGAGGGGCACAGCAGGAGCCGCTAGGGGGTCGGGAAGGTATTTAAATTGCGCGCCGATTGGAGGGGGGGAAACGGAGGGGACGCGGCTGGATGCGGCTGGCGCACTGACTATTCTCAGCACCAGCCGGAGTAAGTCCTGGTCAACCGGCGGCTTTTGCTTCAATAAACATTGTCGGTACTGTATAATGTATAATAACCTTGTTCACTTAATGTAACCATGTATCTGTCATCATCTCTATGCCTAGTGGATCAAAGGAACAGCCATTCCTGGATTCCAGGTGGATCCAAATTCGCAAAATAAAAAACAACGTGGACAGTTTCGTTCATCTGTAATTCTCAGATATGAGACATTGAACATGAAAAATTATGAAATCCATAAATTGGTATCATATAAAGTAACTTAATAATTTGATTGATATTTAGACATTTATTGTTACATTGTACACACAAAGTTCTTTCCATGAAAATATTTAGATTGTCTTTTTAATTGTGAGAGGGATCATTTGGTAACAGGAGGTTGTTTGAAAATGTTGTACAGTTACTGTAGTATAAGGTTTCATTTGAGTTTCTTTAGCAGTGATGTTATACAGAGGGTTATACATTTCTGTGTTGCCAGATAATCCAGCTAGAGATTGTATTTACCTGCTACTGTATGTATGGAAAAAAAAGTTTTAAAAAAAAGAAGCTATTTCTTTTATTATAGGAAAAGATGTGTATTAAAGTTTAAACCATGTTTTAGCATATAAAAGTTATACAGTGCCTTGTCATACAATTTAGCCAAGCGTATATTTGTCCTGCTAATCTTTTCAATACGTGGATTAGTACACATAGGGCTTTTTTCTGCATTAAAAACCCTGTGAGTTTCAACTTCTGCCCAGACACTCCCAGCAATCTGGACTTCGACCAACTAGAAGCGTTGAGGTTGACTGGCTGCAGGCTTGGAGTTGCTTCACATTAGTAACATTTAAATCAGGTGCATTACTACTTTCGCAATTCATCTGTGTTTGCTTTGCCTCTTCAAGTTAACCTAAACGGATTATTCTTTGCCATACATGTCAAGCAGTCAAATATCAACTTAGAACAAGCACACCTTAAGTGTCAAAGGAAATAAATAGTTTGTGGCAGGGATACAGAATATATTTTTAATAGAAATACTTGCATTTACATCACTTGAAGACTTTCTGTCATATCGTGGTATAAGTACAGCAATTGTTCATTGTCATACTGGAAATTTTGTTTCCAAAAACAAACCCAGGATGAGTAAAATCAGACTATAAACTCTAAGGCTGGGGCCATGTTACTTCTCCCGTGTGGAGGCGCACGGAGGCTGTGGGAAAGCGGGTGCTTTCCCTGGCCATGCTGGACGGGCCGTGGGGGTTGTACCTAGTGACGTCACGGGGCTGGTTCACCCATATAAACTGCTGTGCTAACCAAAGGGTTAAAAAAACACTTCCTATAAAAAAAATCTGATCAATTTAACTTATCATATAATAGCTTAGGGGAAACCAAGGAGCTTACAATCCAAATGAAACAACAATTGCAAGAGACAGTTATATATACATAAAGAGGGTCATACAACAAGCATGTTTGTTAGGTAGCACTCCACAAATAACTAAATGTATAGATATAAGCTGGAGATAAATTGGTGCACGGCGGCAGGGGGGACCTCTGACCCCCCGATAGAATCATATATATATATATATATATATATATATATATACAGGAGGGCCCCAGCATGCAAATAGATACAATAGGCAATTGTCAATTTGAATAAGTCAATAAAGATATATTTGGCAAAATTTGTAGCAGCTGTACAATATATCGAAATGCAGCGTCTGGAGATCACATCTCGTGAAACAACAACTACAATAATGTGGAGGGAAATGAGTGGTTGGGGGAGAAAAAAGGGGGATGGAGGATAACAACAATGTGACTACAAAAAGGGGGGGAAAAGGAAAAATGTACAATACACGTAAACATGTAGGGTGGAAAAAGTAGGGGGGCAGCAAACGTTTCGGGGCCTCTGACGGCCCATCTCCAAGCCCATTCCCACATATAAAAATGATCTGTGGTCCTTCCCTAATTAACACCCCATCCAACACCAAAATCTCTCGATAGACAAACACTGAATAAACCTAGTCTAAATAAATCTAGGTAATCCTGTATTGGTTAGATCTCCAGACCTGCATTTGGGAATATTGTACAGCTGCTACAAATTATGCCACATATATATTTATTGACTTATTCAAATTGACAATTGTCTATTGTATCTATTTGCGTGCTGGGGCCCTTATGTATACTGCTGCGGCAGCTTTTATTCTAACAAATCTCTGTTTTTTCCCTGGCTTTTTCCTGGAATGCGACGCTCTTCACCTGGCGCATGCCGCGTTCATTTTGAGTTCCCAGCCACGGGTCATGCGCGGCTTACGCGCGGTTGATGCGTTTATTGAGAATGGTTCAGATTTAATAGGTTGCAATTCTTCGCGTGTCCGCCAGATGGCAGATATTCATGAATTGTAATGCGCATGCGCTTCAGTAATGTGTCGACTTGCAGGTGTTTCGTTTAAAAAATATACCACAGTGTGCTATTGTAACTTGGCCTTGAGACTGAAGGAAGAGGTTGCACAAATGTATCAATTTAGGCTTTTCATATTAAAGAAAGACAAAGACCAGTTTCGGTTACAGTACACTATTCTCCAGAGACCCGCCCGCCATGAGTGTTCAAGTGCAGCCCGCTTTCCAAAAACCCAACAGAATTTACGCATATTTGATATGGGCCGCAATTAATGCAACAGAGGATAAGATGGCAACAGTTGTTCAAATTTAGCAGTATTTTATCGAAAACTATGACTTTTACAAATTTTTGCCAACTCCTCATACGTGGAAGCGTGCAATAAGGATTGGTTATGTAGCGATCCCTGTTTTTATCGTATTGAGCCACAATTTGTTGGAGGGTATTGGTGTGTATCACCGGCTTTTTCCTGTATCTATGATCATGATGACGGCAAAAGGCGAAGGGCCGTGTTAAAACCAACTAAGAAATGACAGTTACTGCCAAGCAATGCACCAGCACCGGCTTTCAATGACGGTCCCGCCGTCAGTGACAACCCTGAGCCTGAGCCGGATTTCGCGTGCAGTTTCGATCAAGCTTGCATGTACCTAAGCAATTTCCAGCCTCATCAGCTGACTACATATGGACTAGTCCCGCTGCAAACTATCGACGTGGATGATCAAGAACGCTGGACTGGCAGTGGACCGGCACCGGCGCCAGCTGAATGGGAAATTCTATGGTGAGTATTGTTGCCGTATTATTTTCTGTGTTTTTTTTATTTTGACAATACAGTATCAATATCGGTGCGATTCAAAAGTCAAGCGATTCTCCTGTAAGCAATATCATTGGCTGAGCGGCTTCTACAGTACTGCAGATACTGAACAATTGGTGGAACGCTAGGCGCATGCGCATTGGAGCCTTCTTGAAATGCATATGCGTGTCATCGCATCGACGGTAGGCGCATGCGCATGTGAACAGGAGGCGCGCCCCGAAAAAATTATTGGTGGGACGGGCTGGGAACTTATTTAGGAGGCTGACCATTACAGTAAAACTTTTCTTTTTGTTTTTCCTCAGAAAAGAAAACGGCTAATGGAGGGATTTCGATGGATAATATCGCTTTGTGTAACAATGCCTGCACATTGCTGAATCGGATTTAAAAAGCCAAGTACCGGAGTCTACAGTTTAGTTGCCGTTGTTATTGATTAGGATAGAATACTGTACCTGAAACAGCATGCTGATGTTTTCCGGCCGTACAGTATACTCTACAATACTTTTTTATATACAGTACAGTATACTGTGTAATAAACCCCAAAAAATAAAAACTATGCATTTATTCTACATGTATCACATACATTATGTGTCTTCTACAGTATACAGTGCCAGTACATACAGTACAGTACAGTTTGTGTCTTCTATTTTTTTAATACTCTTATACTGAGCATGCCTACAGTATACAGTGCAGTATGCCTCGACATTCTAGAAACACTGTATTTTGTTACAGTAGCAAAGGAGCAAATGGAACAATGTAAGACAAATCAACATGTTCTTTTATTGGTGGAGTAAATACAAAAACATTTATTTACAAATACTGTACAATGTAGAAACATTTTAAGTGCACAGCAATTCAAAACATCAACAGGTATATGGTTTACTGCTACATGTGTGAAAACATTTATGTCAGTCAGTATGGTTTACAGTCACATGTTTTAAAAACAAATTCTTTATTCATAAAATAAGCAAAACGAAACATCTCCTTTATTAAAGAACGACAAGTCAAAACATATACTTTACAGTGGGATGGTGTGCAAAACAGTCTGTACCAGTACAGTCCTCGAGGGCAGCAAACAGGGCAGGTTTTCAGGACAACCTTGAAAACCGTGCCTGTTTGTGGCCCCCAGGGACTGGAATTGTGCATGTCCTGTGTGTGTGGACAGCAAGTTAAAAAATTTCTGTATAAATACAAGTAAAAAAACACACAACAACATCTCCTTTATTTAAGTACAGCAGGTCAAATCATGTACAGTACAATACAGTTCAGCACAACAGTATGGTCTTACAGAAAGTCCTCCGCATTGTCCGTCCATGGCCGATTCCTTGCATGGCGCAAAACGCCATTAATGCAGTCGCGAACGCCTTTCATTACAGGATCTGTAATTGGATAGAAGTGCCACATTTCATCCTGAATGTTCTTTCTTAAATTGACAGGAAGCGCCTTTTTAACGTGATTTCCTTCGTAGTTCACTTTGAAGGCCCAGTTGCAGTATAACGAGTAGGGAACATGGTGCTTAAAAAGTAACAAGGCATACTTGTGGGGTGCACCAGCACTCTTCACCCTATACTTCTCCCTGAGCGCCGGTGGCAGATCACACAGGGTGATGTCGGGCACCGTATCGATGCGAGCGAATATAGGTCTTTTGGGAGCGGGTGTGCTTGAGGCGACGGGCAATGGTAGGTTGTCTGGGAGGAAGCTTTCCTCCGGTCTTGGTCGCCATGTTGTCTCCTGGCGTGGTCTTGACGGGGTTGTCATGTCCTCCTCAACGGCATACATGTACACTACATCTTCTGGTGGAGGGGGTGCGCTTGGTGATGGAAGGGGGTCGAAGGTCCCATTCATCACATCCATGTCAACCCCCTGCTCCAGCGTCGGGGAAACAGGGGCATTAACAATGAGCAAATAATGTATGCCCGCTATGTCAGCCTCTATCTTCTCCATCCGTCGATCCATCCGTTGAGCCATATGTATCATCCATTGATCCATTTGTAGCATCCGTTGCTCCACATTTAGCATTGTCTCCAGGAGCAGATCTATCTTTGCTAGCATAATAGAATTCCCGGGGAGATCCACAGTTATCCCATTCAGCATCCGGTCTAACGAGCTGCTTCTTGTACATGGCGTGTGAACATCTGGGGGGATGGGTGCAACGGAGGATGAGATGGGGGTTCCATGGAGAGAAGCAGCAGCGACATCGAAGAAGAGTGGAGGAGGTGACCTGTGGATATCCGGTAGAGGAGAAGTGGCAGCGTCGTCGAAGAGGGATGGAGAAAGTGACCTTTGGATTTCCGGGCGAGAAGCAGAGTCTTCTAAGGGCAAAGGAGAAAGTGACCCGTGGATTTCAGAGGCAGCGTCGTCGGATAGAACTGGAGAAGATGGCCTGTGGGTTTCCGTGAGGGCGGCGGCAGCGTCGAGGACGAGGGGTGGAGAAGACGGGCTGAAGATTTCCGGGACAGCAGCGGCAGAGTCGTCGAAGCGTATGTGAGGAAGTGGTCTGCGGGTTCGATGGGTTGGCTGCCAATCGTTTTGCGTCGAGAGTACATCACCGTATATCTTCTTGACATAATAAGGCTGACGTCTATGAAAATCCTTAGCCTTTGGGGTCAGCAGAAGGTTTTCTTTATTGGCCTTAGCCTGTCGCTTTTGCCTTGGCGTGGAAACGGCAACCGCCTTTCGCTTTTTCTGCTTGACAGGCACGGCAGAGGCGAGTGGGTTCCTGCGTCCGTAGAATCGGGATTGCTCCATGGAAGCAGGTGGCACAATGCAGTATCTGGACAAGGGCAAGTTCAGATAAAGATCATGGAGTGGTGGGCTATGCAAAGTGTGTAACCTTTTATGCATGGCGACCAGGTACAGGTGTTGAAAGTGGGCGTACTCTAATGTGAGTCATTACCGTATAAATACACCATCCATTTTGTGGATTCACTGCACATTGAATACACATCGACTAAACATCGAATATACATTCTTGTGTTTGTATTTCTTTCTACTCGCAGTAATGCCTGTTAAAAAGATTTCCAAGGAGCTCAGCATGCGAATTAAGGACATGTACACGAGCGGACACCGAATTGCTGCTATCCAACACTGGTTAGCTACTTCTGGCATCGTTGTGTCAGCAACCACCGTGAGCTACCATGCACACGGAAAAAACAGAGACCGCAAAATGGCACCAAGGGTAACTAACGCGTAAATATATTTATACAACTTTAAAATAAAATTAATTTTAATTTAAATCTAATATTTTTGTTATTTCTGTGGATTTATATTACAACAGTATATATATTTTGTATATTTATATTTATATCAGTACAGTATATATATTTTGTATATTTATATTCAGTGTTCGACAAACCTATACATTTGCTCGCCCCGGGCGAGTGCATTTAACCCCCGGGCGAGAAAATATTGGCCCAAGCAGCACACGTTTGGTACTAGGTGGCGAGTAGATTTTTTTGTGTGGTGAGTAGATTTTTTGGTGATTTGTCAACCACTGTTTATATTTATATCAGTACAGTATATATATTTTGTATATTTATATCAGTACAGTATATATATTTTCTATATTTATATTTATATTACAACAGTATATATATTTTGTATATTTATATTTATATCAGTACAGTATACAGTATATATTTTGTATATTTATATTTATATATAAATGTTATATTGCTGCATATTAATAAAACAATATATTTTCTTTACATTGTAGGGAGACAACTCTTCTGGTGGACAAAATAAGTGAGGAGAATGATGAGAAGAGTGCATTAAGGGTCAAAAACACTCTGCAGGAAAAGCACAATCTGACTGTATCCGAGAGCAGCATAAAGAAGATGAGACGCAGCATTGGATGGAAATATGGACGTGTGAGGTTAGTACTGGACAGTACAGGAGGTAAAGGTGTTGTTTAGGAAACTGTACTGTACTGCAAAAATTATTTATTCCTTGTCATTACAGAGCATACCCAATGATACAGGACGCAAACAAAATCAAAAGAGTGGTCCAGGCCCAGGCATGGATCGACAGTGGGGAGACTTTCCAGGATTGCATCTTCACTGATGAGTCTAAAGTGTCGCTGGAGAGATTTGCAAGCTTTGCATTCCATAAAAAAGGCCGCATATCTTTGAAGCCGCGGCCAAAACACCCCGTGAAGCTGAATGTGTGGGGTGCCATCTCTAGGCGTGGACCAGGATGCATTGTCATCTTTGAAGATAAAATATATCAAATATAATGTAGCCTTATGCACTGTACTTTACTAGTGTAACCTTACTGTATGCACTGTACTGTACTATTGTGCAGTTTTTTGAGGACTTTTCTTTTCTTGCTATAGGAATAATGAATAAAGCTTTCTTCCAAGACAACATTGTCCCTGAGAAAGTGCAATATATCACACGCGAGTTCCCGAATGGTTACCGCTTCTACCAGGACAACGATCCGAAGCACCGCGTCAACAGCGCATATCCTTGAGCGCGGTATCAACTGGGTGAAGACGCCAGCGGAGTAAGTGCAGTAGACCGTGTCTCATTTTTTCCCCACTGTTTTTACTGTGTACTGTATCTCTTAAACTAATTGTCCTTTTTTTCCAATGACAGATCGCCAGACTTCAATCCGATCGAAATGGTCTGGCATCAGCTGAAGGACCATATCCGGAAAGTGGCGAAACCCTCCAAAAAGGACGAGTCGTTGAAAGGCATAATGAGTTTTTGGAACGATGTACTCACCGTGGAACGCTGCAATAAATATATAGACCATATTGCCACTGTGTTGCCCATTGTCATCGCGCGTAATGGGCAAGCATCAGGAAAGTAGTACTGTGCTGTAGGATTATAAGTACAGTATGATACAGGTAAGTATGGCACATATTTTTTCTTTCCCAAAAGTCAGAGTATACAGTAGTTACAGTTTTTTCTTTACAGCGACAGCAGCACCAGCCATCAAGTTACAGTACACAGTATTTAACAGTAGTCAGAGTATACAGTAGTTCCAGTATAGACTAGTTTGACAGTACTACAGTAACTGCCTACTAACTGCTCAATTTTTTTCGTTCCAGAAAAAGCAGCACCAGCCATCTACAGTAGTACTACACATCACACAATGCCATAATACAGTACGCACATACTGTAACTGCACTAATTTTTTGTTTTCTTGTCGTTTCAGGAAAAAAGGGTGGCCTGGGGGGAGGTGGGGTTTTGTGTCCAGTCTAATCTGTTTTGTACAGTAAAATGTACAGTATATAAACAGCAGTATTGATGTACACAAAACCTTTCCTCTCTCAATGAACTACTTTACTGTACACGGAATGAGGAACAAGATAAAGACGGAAAAAATAATATTACTAT